>BOPP01000035.1:5565627-5589882 GCA_017312745.1 Gryllus bimaculatus
GCCGCGCCGCGCCGCACAGCTGTCCGCCGACGCCGACGCCGCGCCGCACCGCGCCGGGCGAGGGGAGCGCGAGGGAGCGACGCCGCTGCGCGATGAATTGGGGCTCGACTCCACATAGGAAGCGTTTTAATGAACTACATAACGGAGACTCAACTATATTTTGTTGCGTGCTAGGCCACCTCATGATCGTTTGTCCTCTCACGTTATCTTATGACAAGCTTTCGCAACGCGGGATAGTTGAATTGCACTGACGGACGGTATGGTACCCTACACCGAAACAACCTTCCAAAGCACGAAATGGCATACGAACGATCGAACGCGCATGCTCCTCGCATTGACTTTCCAACGGTTCATAAAACGAGAAACTCGATGCAGTGAAGAGGAAGGGGCCGATTAATAGCTATTAGCAAAGATTACAAACTCCAAACAGGCAGATATTCAGACCCCAAATTTACAGGAAACACGAATATGAATAAGAGTAATGATAAGTATTAAAAAAGAAGGAAAAGTGAAAACAAAACAATGAAAAGAGCATAAAGAAAACAATGAAGACAAAAATAATGAAGGACATAAAGTAAATGGAAGAACACAATTTGAAGAAGAACAAGGGAATATGTAATACTGATCGGAGAATCTGGAGTGAGACAACTGCGCGTCACGAAGTTCAATTCATACTTTGCGGCCCTTTCGAGATTTCCAACACTGATGTACCCAATTGTGAACACACGTTTTTAAAGTAAAATGTTTTGTTTGCATCCAAATCAGTGGTTTATTTTTGTATAATAGATATAGGTATATTCTACAAGCGGAACAGGTACAGAACACGTAGGTACACATATACTTGCGTAGTAGATGGGACACGGCACTGAGGAAAGTATGAGTTCCGGTTGATTTTGTTCGCTTGCTTGGCTCAGTGTTATTTCGATCTATTTTGCTGAGCTTTTTGTATCATTCGATGCCAGTTAACTTTGTCAGCTTTGACCACTAAAGATAAACTGAATCCGTTTTCGCAGCATATTCACTGATTTCTCCTGTTTTGCCTTTCCTCTGCCATATATTTACCGGTCCGTGAGTAAGGCTGGAAAAAGTATCACTGGAGCTACAACAGTATATACTCTCACGAATTACTTGTAACGGTTTCGCTACATTATACTAATAAATGAACCAACAAAAGTATTTCAGTAGAGCCTAAGTTTGTTTTCTTTTCGCACCAAGGCCCGAAGTTGAGACCATCGCGTTAATCGTCATGCGTACTTCCGCTACACCACGCAATCGCGCTGCCGTACTACTACTGCTGCCGAAAACTGAGACAAGCCATTTCAAATGGTCTCTTGTTCAAGCTGTTGAAAAAATAAAGAAACAAATTGAAGCCGCTTTTGATAAAATAAATACATTATCTCACGCAAAATTAAGAGCCCAGTGTTTGTTGATGAAATATTGCAATTTATATATATGAATAAATAAAATCAGTGAATCAGACTAGCTACAATTTTTGGTGCCATTTTCAATGTTATCCGAGGGCAAACTTCAATCAAAGAATTTGGAGCCATTTTTCAGGAAATTTCGAAAATGTAATATCCAAAAAACATAGTATCTGTTTCAAACTCGCAGAGACTCGAGTTCGTTTAAATCGATCGAGGAATAACGATTTTGGGAGGCGGGAAAAAAACAACTGCATAGTTTACGCGCTAGCGTTAACCAGAGACGACGGCCGGATGTTTCGCTGTCAATTATTCGAGACCAAGTACCCACAAAACATGGATTCTGACTACACAACGTGTTGAAAGAATTAATTTATTACACATTGGAATAAAATTTATGGACCATTTCGTTACCAGGGCCAGCAATAACAATTTATCTGGCGAAAAATCGTCATTTACCGGCGTTTACAATACGTACTTTCTGTTCTTACGACGCAAGGCAAGAAAGTACCTGGAAAAAAGGGAACAGTTGAAGTATATCAGATCCATGATACTGTAACAAGGTAATTTGTTGCAGCATCATAGATCTGGTAAACTGAAAACTGTTCTTTTTTCGTGTAAAAACAAGTTTTAAATAAAAGAACACGAACTAGTTCTGTTTTTGACGGCGTAGCCATAATAGTGGGACGCATCCTGTAACAAGTCATACCGCAATAGTTGGGATCTCTTCAGTGTATTACAAGGAACACCACTTTCTCCGCTCGCCGCGTATAATCTGCGTCGCATGAACACTCGTTCTTTCCTTCCAGTCGGGCACAATCTCATGTCGAATGTATATTTCTTGAGGCGAGAAGCGATTTGCAAGTATATTTCCTAGGCTTTCCCGCGCGGTGCATAAGCGAATTGACGGCCGCAGAGCGGCGAGCGGCGTGGGCGGGCGAGGAGGCCGGCGCGGCGCCCGCATCGACCGGCAGCTGTCACGCACCCCCCCTTTCCCCCTCCAAACGCCATCGCGCACGCTTAGCCCGTGCAGCTCACATAAAACGCCTTTGCCACTTTGCGCAAAGCGAATGCATGTAAATCGCACTTAATACTGCCATTCATACAGAATTTTACGGCAAGATTCCTAACTTCACAAAAATGTTGCACGACTCACGTCCCGCAAAACAGGCTTCTGCTTTGTCTGTATGAAAGTACCCTTATGTTTCGGCAAATCTTGAATCAAGTGACTTCAGCAAATATAATGAACATTTTTCTTCTTTCAAATCGTATATTTAACCAACAGAAAATTATATCTGAAAAATCGTATTATTTATTAAGGAAAAAAACATTCCCAATACTGGATTCTTCTGGATCAGTCTAACTCCTTAATCAATTCATTTTCAAAGATCATATTCAAATATCTATGCTTGTGCATTAAGTGTACGTACATACTAGAAAATAAACAAGGCGAGAACGTACTACAATATTTCTAAGAGCGAAATGTTCTCCCTGACGGAATAACGTTCGGAGTTGGAGGTGGAAACGAGGTGGGAACTGCGTTATTTTTATTATAAAAAAAGTGAACTTTTAATACAGCAACATTCGAATAAATAAACCTGACAAATAATTCTGTATTTCAATTACTTTTGTGGGCTGCTGGAATGAGAGACATGAAAAGAAAATACCAGCAAAGCACCCGAATCACCTGAACCTCAGTTAAATCTCCCCTACCTCCATAGCGGAAGTGCGAATGAAATCGGAAACCCGAATCTCTTGCTCGGAGAGGCATGATAAAAAAAAAGGTGTGTTTGACAATCCGATCGGGGCCGCGGGCGGTGCGGGTGGGAAAAAACAGCTGAACGCTCCCACGAACGGAGATTTTCATTCATTTCATACGCGCGCGTTTCCCCTTAATTGAGCGGCCGAGGGAAGTCAAGAGGGGCGGGGAGGGGAGGGGAGGGGGAGGGATTATCTTTTCAGTCATTTCGCAAATGGCACTTTAATTAACAAGCGTTAATCACTGTCGCGAGCACCGGGGAGGAGGGGCGGCCTAATAAAGCATTACATCTCAAAAGGTTGGCCGGGCAGCGCCGCTTCGGGTAGTGTTATGAACCAAGAGGAGGACAAAGAGAAAGAGGAATACACGAAGAGACAGAACGTGGAGAAAGAGGACAGCCCGAAACGGCGAAAGCCGCCTCTGAGAGCGTGAGGGGTGGCTGCGCGGGCCAGGCGGAGGCGGGTGCGGGCGGTGCGCAGCATACAAATGGACGGCGATTTCGTGTGGGCAGCGGCGCCGCAGGGGTGGACTGCGACTGGACTGGCTGGACTGCGGGTGGGCGGCGGGGCGGGGCGGGCGGGCGGGGCGGGGGCGGGGCGGGCGGGGCGGGGCAGGGGGCGCAGGGGGATCGGGTCGAGAGAGGAGCTCCCCCTGCCTCTACCCGCGCGGAGGACAGAAGCCACGCACGGACATGAAAAGAGATCGCACGGGACGACGACAGATGATGAGGCGGCTAGATATCACATCATTAGTCACGTCAACACCAAAAGGAATTAACGTAATGAGGGAGGGATACAGAAATAATCTACAAACATTTAAAATAAGTCACCCTACAGCAAATATATGGATATGCAAGACTTCTCTATGACATGCGATCATTAAGGAATAGTGGCAAACGAAACGAAGTTCATTACAACACTATAATTCGTAGTAAAACGTAAATATTTTATAAGTATGAAGATCACAAAATGTTAATTCAAAAAAGAGATGAATTATTCAATAAGCTACGAAACCATCAAAGAAATGCAGTGGAAAATAAATGTGGTGCTCCAATTTCCTTCTTTATGTACATAGTTTTCCCATAAAAACTACTAGAAATATTTATATCACGCAGTATTTTTTAGAAATTTAGTTCCAGAAACGAAAAAAGATCAGTAAGAGAACATTTGTGAATGGACATTTGGTGGCCAATTTTCGCGGAAGCAACTCTGGCGACGTCGTGTGGGCTGAGCCATCCTCCCCTCAGATGAGACCTTCAGCTCACTGCGCCCCTCAGCAGGAGAGGGGTGAAAACACGGAACAAGAAAAGAAGAGGAACATGGGCAACATATGAGGGGAGGAAAGCCAAAAGGAAGTAAAAGCGAGAACATGTATAAAATGGGATGTTCGTGAACGGGGTGAGGGTGAGGGAGTAGAGTGAAGGAAGAAGGTGAGAGGAGGGGAGATAGAAAGGAAAACTAAGAATGTTTGCGAATTAGAATACTCATGACATCGGAACCCTCTTGCTTTCCAAAAAGGAAGACGCGGGAGAGGAGACGATACAAGAGAAGAGGACGGAGCTGGGCGAAGGAGGTGGGAGAGAGGAGCCGAGGGGTTCACCAAGACCGGCCAGAGAGAAGGAGAGCGAGGAAACAACGCACCGAGGCCTCATGCTGGAGATGAGCGGCCGGCTATTCTTAGCGGCGGGGCACGCCCCTCTCCACGCTCCGTCTCGCCCATTCCGTTCGGCATCGACACCGACAGACATGAGCATACACACTATCGACGCAACCAACATTACTTCCAGTATCGCCCAATGCAATTCAAGACATAATATGCTCTTTACTTAACATTTGCACTCTTTTTTTTTCCCATTGGAGTTATCTCATTCAGAAAAAAAATCTTACTTCAGCCTTTACAGAGATATAGGTCGCCCAAATAAAGTTTGTAACATATTTATTTATAAAATTGCAGTAATTTCGTTGCTTCCTAGTAGATACTGGTTCTTCAGTTTGTTACAGAACCCGCGATATTGCCGAGTTCCCAATACGAATGTGAACACTGACGCAAAAGCACGGGCGTAGGCCCTGCACGATCCGGATGCCTCGACTCGCTTCGCCCGCGTTCTCTCCTCTGCTGCTCCGGCGAACGCGAATGGAGATAAAAAGATCGCTTGCGAGGGCACAAGTCTTCAACCCCCCTCCCCCGCATCTCCTCTACCATGTTGCACTCGCGTCTTGAGCGCCCTCCAGGTCTGCAATTTTTTTAAGCAAATCTCGCTTCTAGATCAAATACCCAAAATAAAATTTTAAAACAAATCAGTAAGCACAGTTATGCGATTACTGGTCTCAAAAGTCTTAAAATCATAACAACAATGAAAACCAAATTTCTGAGCTGTGTCAAAACGACGCTGTCTTGCTTCTCGCAGGTGCAAAGCACAGGAACAAAGAGTAGATTAGACTAGATCCTAGAAACCGGGTGATTCCGTTACGAATAAAAGGGTGAGCGCCCCACACTAATTGTACTCTCGCTTCCAGACGTGTACTACTGTCATCTATCGGCTGCGCATATCAAGCACCTGCTGATCACAATCGTTATTCGAAACGAACCGACAATAAGCAACTGGTTTCATGATAAAGAGATGACAGCTCACGAACGATACCGCGCTCCCGCCCGGTGCAGCCCTACGCCTCTTATCCGCGCCATCTGCTGCGCTATAGAGCTCGCGGACACGCGGACGTGGCAGAGCTACTTCGTGAAGCAGGAACGGTCGACAGGCGAAAGAAGACGCGCCCGTTAAGGTCCACTGGGCAAAAGCCATTTCTAAACAGATTTACCCTTAACAAAGGCAGTCAAAATTGTCAAATCTGCCAGCAATACATAAATGTGCGAGTGGTTACAACTACATGACCGCTCGGCGTGAACTTCCCTGCGGGTCCTAAAGGAGAATTCGCAAAAACGTAACGAGGTGAAGTTGTTACTGATTTGAGTTTCACTCAGACTTAAAACACGTGTGCTACTTAATAAAAGTAATCATGATTTTCGTCATCGGGCATAAATGACTTTACGTCAGAAGAATAAATGTTTCGGGAGTTATTATAAAACGTGACATGACACTCGCGCGTACACGTGGCACTTCAGAAAGGGTGTTCTCGGACGTCACACGAATTCACGCTTCATTTGCAGTATCTGTGATCTTTCTTTCGACACGATTGGCGGCAGAGTTTCCGGGCAAATTGTCGTCACTCGCCTTGGCCTTTCCACAATCGCCGAATGTCAATGTCATTGTGATAGGGAATCAATAGCACGATCGTGAAACGTTGGAGCGCTAGCAGAAATGATGAGAAAGAAGCATATCCTCAAATAATCGATATATTCTTATCTAAGGGCGGATTCTCGTGTTGCAATTCGTTTCCTGCGCTCGTATTTTTTAAATATGATTTGCTTGCAATTTAGCACTCATGCACGCCCAAGAAGTATTCCAACTACTCCATCCAGAAGGCAGTGATCAGTTTCGGCCGAACAGTGATATTTGAGCGTCACGTCCATTTTTGATCTACACCGAGGCAAACGTATACTTTCGTCGCATTGAGTTGGCCGTCTCCGGAGGGACGTAAACATTAGATGTTGCTAGCGGTCTAGCGCCTTCTCGCCCGTTACGCTAACCGGATAATTCTTGGCCGCGGCGCACAACTCTGCGACGCGGATAAACTCTGACATTTGCGCTTTCGCCCCACGAGACAAATTGGCAGCGTCACGCAGCCCGATGTGAGCGCGTCCACGCGCTCTACGAGACATCTCCCTTACCGTCGCGTCGTCAAGAACATTATTATTGAATGCGACTTTATTTACACCAGTACCTAACACATCAGCCAATAGATACAATTAAACTAAAACACAACTATTATCTTTAGAAGCACTGTGAGATACAACGACAAGGGAAATGGAAATAGTAATCGAGGGAAAGTAATAACTTTTGTGTAGAAAATTTGATTTATTATTACTACTAATTATAATTATTTTCTAGCGTGAACCGATTACCCCTGACTTCACCTGAGACACCTCAATCTGCCTCCACTATATTTGTGACAGACAAACAATCAAGGGTCACCACAACCCCAGCATTCGGTGACCCCAAATGCGAAAGAACAGAACATACTGAAATTTGGAGCCTTTGGAGAAACCGCTGAATCGGGGCGAGATAACATACCACGAGGATGAAGAGAGGATATAGGTTCTATACTTTAATTATCCATCTGATCAGTAAATACCTCGATGGTGCCCTTGTGCCCAGTGTGGGGATGTTTGGGAATTCCTGAAGCAAACGCCGGTAAAGCGCTGCCGCTGGCACACGCGCCTGGCCGCGTGGCCGCCCGGCAACGAGCGAGGGGCGGGGGCAGAGGCGGGGTATGAGAGGGTGAGGAAAAATCGATGGGCAAGGAGGCGGCCGCGCGCGCGCGTGTTCGTCCGGCGACTGGAGCGCGCCAGCCGGGGCGCAGTGGCCCCGCTCCGCAAATTCTTCGGCAAAGTCTTCGGAATTTTCGTGCGCGCTATTGCGCCTAGTTCGTCCGAAGCAAATAAGCTTTTCACTCCAATGCACACAATACATAGGGCGGTAGGTTGTGGCCACGCGCAGGCGCACAGCGCTCCACCGTGCGCCCGGAGCGTCCGGCGCAGTCACTGACCTACGCCGCTGCCCTCTTCACACGCGAAGCGCTCGCCGTCGCCCAGGAGCCCCGGCCAGGCTCCGGCTTTGATTTTTATCTCGCTCGCAACTTCTCCGTCGCCCCCACATCCGCCGTCGGCGCGACCGGCGATTGTAAGAGCGAGCGTGCAAAACCTACCTCAACGTGGCGGCGGCGGCGGCGGCCTTGTTCCCACGTAATTAACTCCTTCCCGCCGCCGCCCACGCGCGCCACGCCCGGCGCTGCCAACGACAACGCCAGCGCGCTCTCTCTCACGAGCACTTCGCCTGGCGTTACTGGCTTACACGCCGCAGCGCGCTCCTTTGCGTCCGACAGTTGGCCCTCGGCACAAGCAGCGCCGCCGCACGTTACTCACGCGGCCACGTGCGCGCTGCACGGTCTTGCGCCCGAAGTCCAATCAAATATATTTCGTCGCATATATTTTTATAGTGTTCACTGCGATATCTATACAGTACGGATTTTTTTAATCATGGCAAAAGTTGATCTTAAGGCTTGAATTGACGAGAGACACGGCTGATCTCATCTTCGAATTTCATTCTTTGCAACGAACTAGAAGAAAACTCAGTATTTTATGCCATAAGTTCCTCAACCAAGAGCATCGTGTAAGTGAGCGCGCGCAAGCACATGGTCCCCCCACCCCCACTCATCCTTTTAAAAGTCGCCAGCGCGAGTACATGTGTCTCAATTTAACACTGTCCCGAGAAAAATAACACGCACACGCAGGCAGGCAGCGCTTTTTTGTGGGTAGGTGGGGGGAGGATAAAAAGAATCCTTCGCTCACAGACGGCTGCCATAAGGGTAGCAATTAAGTAACTACATCCCGCGACATGTGTTGCGCGGAGATGTGAGGGCGTCGGCGGTGGCACGCGGCGAAGGCTGGCGGCTGGCTGGATGGAGGAGCTTTATACACCGCAACCCTAAAGTGGAAAACGTAGCAGAGGAGCACTGTTAAAACTTAACTTGCGAATACAAGGTAGCCAAATGACTTTCGAAAAGCTCGCTTCAGAATTCAGTCCGTGGCATTGTACTGTATGGTTCGCTGAACGCGAATGCACATGTGCACAAATTTTAATATTCGTTGCTGAATTGGAATTTCCACTTACTGCTTTAAAGTCATTTCTTAAACGTTACTTAAATACCAGTACTACTTCGTTTTACTTAAAAAAAGTATTGATTTTACGGTTTAACAAATGTTTTTTTGTAAAACATTATATGCAGGAAATTCTTGGTTTGACTGCTTCAGGTTTCAAGATCAGCACAAGCACTTCGTAATATTTACATCTCGGTAACGAAAGTGAACAAAGAATACAAAAGTAGAAAATACACCACGCATTTTTATATTTTATTGCCGACATATCAATAACTTTGTTCTTCAAACATATTTTTGCAATGTTTCATATCGATATGACATTATATCTGTAAGTAATTCACCTAAAAAGTCTCGTTCGCACGCGGCGAAGTTTGATTTCTACAAACCTGACGGGAAGTCTCTCTTGAGCCGAGACAGTTCGAGTGGGCAGAAGCTCAACAGCGGTGACGGCAGTGATGATGCAGAGGGCGATCACCCGCGCCGCTGATTGGATTTCAACGCCGGTGCCGTTTAGTGGGGCGTGGGTTGGGGGCGAAGAGTTGCTTCTGCTGGTCACCAGCGCAGGGGAGGTGGGCGAGCGGGGTTGGAGGAGGGGGCGCGAGGGCGCGCGGCGGAAATTGCTCCATCGGTCACCGCCCCGCCCACCTCGCCTGATTGTCTCTGGTCGCTGCTCGCTGCTCTGTGGGGGAGCACAGCAGCAGCTAACGCGCACTTCGAACGCTTCCTTAGGAGATCAACGGGACTCGGAATTACGACTGGATGCTACCCACCACCTAAGGAATTGCCATTAATTCAGAATAGCAGGACAAGGCGAGTCTCGCTCGTAAGAAACTTAATTGTTTGTGAGTAAAACAAAAGTTAATAATAGTTAATAAATAAGTAAACACAAGTACCCTTTTCCCTTTTCGACATTGTAATTCTTTTCTTAAAAAAAATCTTCATTGCTTCACATACTTCGCGTATTACTTACACGTATCTTCAAGTATATACAAATGACAAATAATTAACATGAAAATGACAAATTTGAGAGATGTTTAAAATACTGGAATCAAAAATAAAATTTACACAGAAATCAGGGATATAATTTAAAATATGTAAATGAAAAAATATACTAGTAGCGAGTTCAAAATATATAAATAGACGGGATAGAACTTACCAAAAGGATGGTACATTAAGCCCATATTTTTATTGAAATCATTTAAACCTGTATCTGACGTTCATAATTTTTGGAGAAAAATCCACATCAAACAAAATGACGATAATTAACAAAGGGTTCAAATATATTTTAAAAGTTATCTAACTATATTGTCTACTGACAGAAGGACAATGAATATTAATACACATCTAGATCTCTCTTCATCAGTTAGAGCTCTCCGAGTACTTCCAAAAAGCAAATTCTCAAAAGAAAAATTACATGAAAGAAGGTTGTGACTTTGGAGAAGGGTTTACACAGTTTTGATGGTTTTTTTTTTTTAATGGAATAAAAATATTCATAATGTATGCCTCATGACGGATGCTAAATGACGGAGAGTGATTAGTGTTCAACAAGACAACTTGTGAGAATATAAAGGTTTGTAAAAGTCAATTTGTCGTCTCTTTCTGCCCATCACAGATCGGCTCAGTTCAATTGTTTTGCCAATGAGAAACGAAATGTGCTCCAACAGACCGTCACGCCACGCGTGCGCCGAGGGCTAGCCACAGCCCCGGGGCGAGCACGACGCAGCAATCGGATTTCCGCCACATTTGACGCAAATGCCATTGCGAGGCTCTTCCATCACCTCCACCACCACCCCTCAACCGCTAGCCTATCATAGGTCAACCATTATCCGCTACCACCAACTACCATTATCTCTACGACTAGCAGCAGCAGCAGTAGCAGCAAGCCGCCCTCCCCCCGGCTGAGCTGCGCCGCGCCGCGCGGTGCGTCTCCCCTCTGCGCGGCGCCGAGTGACGCTCATTTTTCTTTCCGCCTCACCCCGCCACGCCCCGCCCTCCGACAAAAAGGAAAAGCAGATTAATATCACCCCATCCCTTTTTACTTAATTAACAATTTTTTACTCCCCAAATAACAAAAGCGTCAAGTATATTATGCCTACGTGATTTGCTTTCGGAAAGAAAGGAATGTGGAAGGGCATTTCTTCGCCCTCACTCTACCGTGCCCATACGTTTCCGACGGAGGAACTCTATGCAAATTGTTGCTCGTAATACGCGTCTCCGTGATCCTTGCGAATAATGCTGAAAAATTTTGTCGTCGTACCCCGAAGCTGCGCGTTTAATAGGACTTGTCAAGTCGGCTTCCTCCGCTCCCTAGCATCCCCCTTAATACCTCCCGGAACGGGCTTTTATGAGGCCGCTCGCCCCCAGATGTGCGATAGAGACGAAGGGCAAACTTTGCACATTTGCGTGTCGGCTTCGCGTAATCCATCACGAAAACAAATCGGCAGCGGGCGGGGCCTTTGATGCCGGCGGGCGAGCGCACGGAGCCATCGCGCGCCCGCCTCCTCAGCGCCTCAAGACGCAAAAGGATGCTACAACACAGCCAACGATGCGTGGCCCCGAGGCCAAGTAAATGGTAGTTCATTCACTATCAGTATGGATCTACTGTTTTCTACGCAGGGTGCAATAGTCGTACATTTGAATTTCTTATCAACGTATGTACTGCGTAGGTTGAAACACCTTTCTCAGTCAATATAATTTTTAAGCACGCCCTCAAGCGAAATATGCACTCAACATTTACATGAAATTTAAACAGTTAAAAAATAAACACGAATACATATTTTTTACCTAATATTCCGCAACGAAACTTTGCTGATATTTATCTCATCGTCTCGTAAATTATCGTCGAAATAAAGATAATTGATAGTACGCATGAACTAATTGTGAAAGCAGCAGCAGCTCTGATTTTCAGTTGGAAATCACACAAAGATCCATAATTGGGCCGGTGTAGTCGCCCCGCCACTTCCGTCTCCTCGCGCACCAGCTTCGCGACCTGGGCGGAGGGCAGGGGCGAGAGCGGAGTCGGGGCTGGAGAGACGCTTACCAGTGGCAGTTTTGCAAAGTTTCATTTAGCGCGCATTGCAGACTAATAGCAACAATCCCGCTGATGCCGCATGACCCTAAATATGACGGAGATATTGGCGTAAGCGGGAATTGAAAATGAAGCCGCAACTTACGGCACAATAAAAATCTTGATATCCGGAGAAGAATCCTCTCCGTGGAGAGGTGCCGGCTTGCACCCTAGACCTCGAGTGCAGACGTAGCGCGTGGCCAATCGCTGCCGGCTGATTCACCGCGCGGGGGCCTCACACGAGGCGCTCGTAAACAGACGAGGGCGGGCGGCTGCCTCGAGGCGCGAACGCCGCTGTTTGTTGTCGTAAAGTTGGCGGCGTTTCTGCGGCCGGGCCGCGCCGCACCGCGCCGCGCTCTCCAAACAGATCGAAGGCCGCTCCGCCGACTAAACCACACGACGCGCCTCTGACGAACCGGCGGCGGGGCTCGCTCGAATTGAGACGAGAACGTTGAATAGTGAAGGATAGGAGGAGGAAAAAGGGGGAGGATGAGACAGAGCGAGTGCGGAAAGGAGCCATTCGATGTCCCACGGCTGCGGCGGCCGCCGTCGCACATACTCAACGAACGCCACCAAACGACATTTTGCGGTCACATTCATCCAAAAAAATCAAATGTTGCTGGTCGTACTGCGGTGAAGCGTATACGTCGATCGTTCTCGTTGAGACGATTCTTCTCAAGTGATCTTAATTCGAAGTACGAACAGATGCAGATTCCTGAAAAACATTTAGAGTTTGATCGAAGATTTACTATCAATTGCGCTTAACATTACCTGAAAAACATGAATATTTTGTTCCTTGGCGAAATTGAAGCGCAAATACTAGTGGTAAGCCGAGTGCGCTAATACCCCAATTCACTTATTTTCCGAAAATATAGTTCATACTGCACTAGAGAATTACAAGAAAAATACATCGTACAGTACTAAATCGTACTAAACGAAATAATATTTCAATAGTATATTATTTATCCATCTCATTTAACGAGGAAGAAATTTATTTTCTATGTAATGACATTTACTGAGATCAGTATTGTCTCGTTTACAAGGAGTAATTTCAGCACAAGACCTATCTTAACGCAACGAGCACTACTGGAGTATAGTGATTAACGACAACTATTTATACGTCGCTCACAAATAACCCATTAATCTGCTAACTTTAGAAGTTAATGAAAGATGGTCCAACAAACAACAAAGGTAATGCAAATGGCTGGAACAACTAAAAGCAATCAAGAGGGTCATAGTTCAAAGCAAAGAGAATAATTGGTCAAACTAATCCTCTTCAACGATTAGAAATTTCAAAAGACAAAATCGCAATTTCGCGAGTTAGCTCTTGCCGGAGATAGCATAATAAGTCGACGACAGCAAGTAAGCGGCTGGGGCAAACGAAGCTACTTCCTGGATGGGAATTGTGGTGGACGGCAGCCTCCCACGGGCGGACACCTCCAGGCTGGCCACGCACCGCGCGAGTGCTGCCACAGCCTCACCCACTTGCATCCACCTGGTTTTGGGGGCGTTGGAGAGAAACGCCATCCACCAACGCGCGCGTCAGACGGGGGTTTTGAGTTGCCAACGCCCTGAGCCCACAATTTCCCACGAATGAAGTCTCGAGACCTGCCCGCTCCTCCAGCGCTCCGCCTCACCTTTTTGTGGCGCCCTCGGCAGGCCCTCGGCAGGCCCTCGGCAGGCCCTCGGCAGGCCCTCGGCAGGCCCTCGGCAGGCCCTCCGCACGCGCAAATTGCGGCGCCCGGCGTTGACGCCTCGAGCGCCGAGGACAAAAGAGGTCGCCAGTGCCTTCGCCCTCGCCTTCGCCTTCCGCTGCGCCAGATACTCACTCAGCTTCACGCGCGTTGTGCTGTGCAACCAGGTGGCTCAAATCCATTGCGGCGGCAGTTTACCAAGTCGCTGCAAATGCAGTTGCAGACTGCGAACGGATTATTGTCCAATTTGATTTTACTGCATCTGCGTTTGAAGTGTAGATTGCATTGTGAGTGTAATAATGTAGAGTAAAACAATTTCACAATTCCACAATAAAAATATCAAATTTCTTTTCCCTCTCTAAAAAAATATAATAGAACTCTTGAGGTATTTTTATTTAATTTCAGGCAGTTCTTTGGTGAAATGAGGGTGTTTACATAATCTCGTAAGTGAAGTTCTTGACGGGATTCCTGGCAATACCCGTTTTCCTTTCAGATGCGTTCTCAGTTTGTTAGTAACCAGAAATTTCCTTTCCGCACTCCAGGATAATTATTTATCACGAAAGAGAAGGAAAAAATCTATTTCTAGCGTCATATTACACGTTTCCACGGTTGTCGGAAATTCCGCCTTGGTTAACATAAGTGGAATGTACGTAGAGGAAATAGAATTCATGGAATTACAGGATATTTCCTTGTTTTATTTTCGTCTCTTGCGAGTTGAGGATAAACCTCTTCAAATACTTTCGCTATTCTGCACAGCATAACTATTTAAAAGTAGAAGTAAAAATTAGAAGGCCAAACTAGATTTTGTAACACTATACAGACGCATGTCATGAAAACACGTTTCATTGAAAATGGCAATGAAAATGTCTCACGCATGTTGAAATCACAATTCGTAAACAGGGCGACTTAAAACCCTTTATGCACACTCTACAGCGATCACCAACAACTTCTTAGCAATATTAAAAGAGTTTACTCACGCACTTACAGCGTCATGCCGTTGGATGTTGTGAGGCTATTTCACATTCACATGAATTATTCACTAGGTGTGGAATCGCAGAAGTATAATGATACTAAAACAAAACTCATTAGGGAACCTTCCAGTTGCATTTCCATTACTTCCTCTACGAGAAAACTTAAGTTATCCAGCAATTCTCATATTCACATCTTCATTCAATAGACGTAGAAGATGTACTGTACGTAAAGTAGTTGAATTGAAAGCGCTGTTTTCCATTGAAGGCGCCATCCTGTGAATCCGCAACCACCTCCAGGATTTAATCCCGCGCTCAGCGAATCGCCGCACGGAGCGTCGTGAGCCCCGCTCGGCCGCACGGAAACCTCGTTCCCGGTCGCATTAAGCCGCCGCGTTCCCGGCCGGGCAAGGCGCAAATTTTACTTTCAAATAGGAAAGTGGCCGGGTAACCGCTACGCGTGGTTTCATAATTAACAAACACCTTTCACAGTTGGGTGGGATCACGCCTTTCTAGTCCCACAGAGGCGGGTCGGGAAAATCGAAGTCATTTGCGGCCCCTCCCTGGCCCGAAGAATGTATTACTCGCGCAAGCTTTCTTGATACGCGAGCTCCCTAGTGCTTCCCAACGCTGAATAGCACGGCACGTTGAGATATTTAGGTTAGACTCGGAACGGCACGTACCAATTTTTACAATGCTGGCAACAACCACCTCGTACTTTCAAAACAATCGTAGCATTTCTCGTGGCTCACTTTAGCACGTTAAGTTCACGCCCACAGTTGGTATGCCCTTTTAAGCCGTGTCGTAGCCAGAGCGCTCCTCTCCCCGCACTCCCGCTACGGAACATCAAGAAAACTTGCGTGGATAGTAGATCCACTATCCTGGATGTAATCGCGCCGCTGTTATCACATGCATCAACCATAGCAAATCGCGATTCTTCAAAAAGCATTACCCTATAAAGCACACTTAATATAATTTATTGGGTACAATAACTATTTCTAAAACATCAAAACTGCTCTTTTATTACGCCGCTTCAGGATTAATTGAGGTAAGCATCTACCAAACCAATGTTAACGTTTAACTTCTCAGAACTTTATGTTCAAATATTACAGATTCAGCACCTTTTGCAATTTTATGTACCGCTTGGCAACCGTTTTAAACGGCTCGCATGTGACTGCACTATTCAACGGGGGCCGACGCTTTCGTGATGAGAGGCGTCGTGATGCCCGCTCGCCTCCGCTCTCGCGAGCTCCTTCGAGCCATTCCAGAGGCAGCGTCGCCCTTTGCACACACGAACGACCGAGCGCACGTGCTCCTTCACTCCGCCGCAGAACGCGAAGCAGCGCAGGGCTTCGGATTCCCACCGCATTCCCCACTCACCGCTGGGCCGGCGCGGCGTCGGCTGCATCACCGCGATGACACGCGCCCGCGTTAATTCACGCAAGGCAATCATTACGATGCTTCATACAAACATGCTGTTAAATTGCACAGTAGCCGCAACTAATAGCGATCTCTGTGACAACACATCTAAATATAAATGGAATACGGTAGTCGTGTAATCCGAGATAAAGAGCGACTTTAAAAGAAATCGCTAATGAACAAACCAGGAAACTGTTTAAATGATATTCCATTCTCTTTCTCTGACTTATTCCTTCGACTCTTATCTTCATTACCGCGATACCCAGACAGCGTATTTCGCATGTTGTGTTTTTTATTTTTCTCCTTTAAACATAATGATATGCGTGATGAACAAAATTCATTTTTTGTTTGGAATCAGTATACAAAATCGAATAGTGGATATTTCAGTATATTCGTGACTCTTAAGTACATTTTTACTTTAAGAGCATGTAAGGGCATGTTTAAATAAGTTTCATATATTTTCTTCAAATCTTCGCCTCTGAAATGTAAATCGCGAGATCGCTTTTGGGTATGGGTCTTCCGTGCTTCAATTGAGAGGTACATTTCATGAGCCGGGCAGTATCCTGCCCTGCCTGCGCCATCTCCTCCGCCACATAGAATCCGGGTCGGGACATGTACTACTCTCTCTAGCCGTGACGAACGAAATGTTTCGTGATCGGTTGCGCATCCTTTTGCCAAAGACTCGGCGACGAGAAAGCAGCACACTTAATAATTCCCGTGCCGTATAATTCCGATTGTCCAGTTGTAACAACCTCAGAGTTAAATGGTATGGGATTGCGATAAAATAGCAAGGTCTACCAAGCACACAAAATAAATATGGAAATAACAAAAGAATAGATCTTACCGCACTCTTAACGTGACAGCAGAAGAAAAGTTGCCCAGAGTTTCCTTCAGCGACCAGAATAATGAGGCAGCAAAGAAGGAAACGCCTTCGAATGTCAATACTATTACGGTACTAAGCTCGTAGCCATAAGGGGATGGGATAAATAATTTGATGGATACGTTATACCGGTACTGCGATGTGAATTATTACAGAGCAACACTGAAATGACAGTTAATAAAAAATTGGTAACCCTGGAGAAAGCCCGTCGTCGACTCCGTATGTCCACGACAAATTCTGGTTGCGTAGGCTTCCGCACCAGGAGTTTATGTTATCTAGGCTATCCGGGACGAGCCGCGTCACTGACATGGTGGCTAACGTTTCGGCCAGCGTACAGTGGCCTTCTTCAGAGCGTACTGCATGCTCTGAAGTAGTACGCTCGTACGTTCAGCAGTACGCTCTGAAGGAGGCCACAATACGCTGGCCGAAACGTTAGCCACCATGTCAGTGACGCGGATCGTCCCGGATAGCCTAGACAACACGACGAGGTCTACTTGAATCGACTTCACGTTGACGCGCTACTCGTTCGTCCCCGGGGGAAAATGGCCTCTTCACAGAGTGCTACCTGCCCTGCATGGCGGACGGCAAGCGCCTGTCGAGGGCCGCAGCGGAGGCGCCTCCACCCGTCAGGCGGCCAACCCGGGGGACGCGCGAGATGCACCAGCCGTGTACGCGCCTTCGCACGTCACGCCCCTGTCACACGCGCATGCATAACGCATCGGGCTGCGTTTCACAGTCGCTCGCGCCCATCGCGGCCGGCATCCGTGTTCTCTTCTGATCGGGCGCTCCATGCCCAAATAACGTACTCCCGTTGCGTCACGCCAATCTTGGAGAGTTGAGAGCGTGTTTCCCTCCTATAAGTTTTGAGTAAAGTGTTGAGTAGAATACACACAATTCTAGGGATTTGTGATCTTAGTACGATACAAAGTATTCAGAATACCAACATAACTTTCAATATCAGCAATAAAGTGTAACACTAGAGTGACTCAAAATTACCATAAACATAGTTATTTTGCACAAGCCTTCCTCCTGACATTTAAGGTATATCCATTATAATGGAAATCGCCAGTGAACATTACGTTCACAATTGAATATAAAATAACTGCTACAGTACAAGTTGTCGAGAGTTACCATGATTTTTAATGAAGAGCTTGGCCTGCGAAAGGCAATACATTTACAAATAGAGTTATTGGAGGAAAGTCATCTGTAGCTCGAAGATAAACGCGCAGATCAGTGGCGGACTCGCAACAGTTACGGGCAAACACAACGAAAGGGAGGCCACAGAGCCACTGAACTGAACCCCGACCCGTTCGCTTTTCGCAGCCCTTCAACTGCGCGCGCCTCCTTCCCCTCTGCCCCTCCCCCTCGCCCTCGCTCCGCGCCACCGCGCCCACCCACACGCGCGGAACAATAGTTCATCGCAGGCGCACCGCCTCCGCGCGACCGTTCAGGGCCTGTCCAACGGCTACTCCCGCCAATAAGCAGCTAAGGATTGGCGGGACGACGGAAGTTTACAACCTCCCACACTGTGCTTGGGCAATGAGTGTCGTTTGGTTGAAAACAAAGTTTAGACATTTCATTAAACGTCTTTGTTTATACTGTGTAATGGATACATGGAGCTAGAGAGTAAATACATTTTATTCACTCGTAAATTCAGCACTCCCGGCTCCTGCGTCGTGTCGGGTGCTAAACATTTTCCCTCGTGAATAAAATCTTCTTTTACTCTCTCGACCATAAATTACTTTTATTTACGTCGCCGTCCTCCAGCCGCTTAAGTTGCGCGTATTCACCCACGAGGTCTCTGCATGGAGTGGATGCGAGGGCGGAAGACGGAGAGAGGAAAGAGGAGGACGGTGGGCGAGGGGGGAGGGAGAGGAGGGGTGGGACGCCCGGAAGCGGCGGGCGCAGCGCCACCTGCTGTGGCTCGAGAGGCGGATGGCGGGAGCCGCCCTTCCTTCCGCAGGCGGCCACAAACACATCACGCGGAGAGCCAATTCACGAGCCACTACGCAGACAGATAACTCAATGGAAAAATTATTCCCCCCTCCCTCTCGTAGTACACAACACTATTTAAGGAAGTTTAGACATCATTTTGCAAACATCGTAGAGGGACAAGAAGACGAAATTGGGTGCATGGATTGGAATTCATATCCTGAGGAAGACCACAAGATGGCAGCGAAAATTCATTGTTACGAGTACCAAAAATGATTCAGCCATTCTATAAAACACACAACCTGATAGACTATTTTTCATACAGGTAACAAAAAAATTAACACAAATGTCAGTTACTGCATAAAATACTAGATACGACAATCTCCAATGTTTTATTGACAACCCGTTCCACTAAACCGACAGAAAATCAATTAAACTCCCCGGCGACCTACTTCCTGCCACGTGCAAGGTTCGCCCGATTAAGAAGTATTGGTATCGATCTGCAATAGGCTTCCAACCCCTGCAACGAGCCCCTCTCCGCCCGGCGAACGCGCCAGTCGCTCCGTAATGGGACTTAAAAATTAGTCCCACCGACCCTCCAGGCGCCGCTAATTGTAGGCAGAAGCCCATGGAAAGGCGGCGGAGTGCAAGGAGGGAGGCACGTTCATTAGGGGCGATCGCGACTGAAAAAGCCGCTTGGCCGAGGATCTTCGCCGCCGCCCTCACTGCAGATGACCGCATAACGAACGGTTCGTTCGCCCTGCGAACGACACTTTGAGGCGCGATTAGAAGCTGCTCGGACTTATGCAGTACCATTACGTATTTTGCGAAATGCATTCGGAGGCGATATTTTTATTACGCAAACAACATTAATTGAAAGTAAACTTAAATATTAAATACAAGTACAACAAAATTTAAGACCGTAGGGAAAAAAACGCGAACGACGCTTTGATCCAATTTTGGTTACCCTTGATCTTAAAAAAAAGTCTTTTGGGAAAATGTAGTACAGACCTAACTGAGCAATACTTTTTAGAATTAAATCGTTTTCTACATTAACTAAAGACTCACAAAATCATTTTTCGCCGTCTTGGGTTGAGATATTTGACTCTGTTTCATAAGTTCTAACACGTACCCACGTGTGAGATAATATTATATAAGTAATGTGCAAAATTTGACCTACATGCAAGCTTACGTTTACATTTGACAAAATGTGACCAACACAATGGAATTTTGACATGAATTTTCTAATTAAACTCAGAGTTTTGAAATAGATAATATTTTTACTCACTCGTTTGATCAAAAGTATTTTACATCGGAAGTTCTTGATCTGGTTCGCTCACCTTAGAATCTCCAATTTACGACCACACTTACCTGTAAAAAGAAAACAACCGTTATTTTTTGTTTCATGCATTTCAAAAATAAGATATAAACTCAACATTTTTTTTTACAAATATTCAAAAATTACATCACAAGACGGAAGAAACATTTGTACGCCAATCAGACAGCACAGAAGTGGGATCGTGTTAATAAACATTATGCGAGCAACAAAGCAATGCAAAACAGATGCTGTTGAATTGATTCTAGTTGGCTGAGTCACACGAATCCATATACATAAGTAAATGGCGTTCAAACGCATTCATACACATTCATGCACATTGCACATTTATGTGAATCTTCTGCTGTATCATTCATGAGATGACTGCCCGACTTCAGTTTGTGTTGATGACGAGATCTGCACAATCGGAAACACAATTATACCGTTTTCTCCGGAGTTCAGAAACAATAGACGAACCTGTACTCTCGCGAATGCGAAATTAACAATAAATATTTGTATTTAATACGAATATTAACTTATACAGACGCAACAAAAATGAGAGAATAAATAACACAACAGGACTATGGCAGCAATAGTGTAACAGAGGGCAGAAATAGAAATTCACTATATATACAATTGAATGTTATTTAGATGTGCTAGCACCAAATGGGTTGCAGGCGTACCAGCAAAGAAGTTGGGGAAAACGAAAGATGAGTAATTGGGGAACCCTAAGTCTATAAGGCACAAAAGGAAACAATGTAATTCTTGGCGATAGAACTCTTCAAAAGGATTCGCCGCGTGTGTGCCAACGATAAAGCAGGCGTGACCCCCCCCCCCCCTGCCTGGCCAGCAGCTGCGTGGCGCGGACGTCCGAAGGCCTCCACCCGGCGAGCAACGCTACTGAAGGCAGCGAGCGCCGTTCCCCAAGGCGCGGCGTAGTTCCGCGTTCGGCCACGCAGAATTGCAATTTCCACATCGATCGACGCTCCGATTGACTTTCATCTCGCGTGGACCACAGCCTCCAGCGTACGAACTTTACACGAGATGTCAACTCGCCATCAATGCACGAACACAACATTCGGCAAAGGTATCTCGTAGTGACAAGGAGACATGCCAACGTTCGTATATATTGAACTAATCACGTTTCTGTAATTTTGGAAGACATAACATACTAGCGATGACTTTTGGAATCATCATTTGAACATATTTTATTAACCATAGAATCATCTAAGCAACGACACAAAATTTTGATTGTAAGAAAATTTTTCAGCAGGCTGACACCACAGAATATATTTTGTAAATACTTTCATTAAAACCGATCGCATCTTTTGTAAGTGGGATAAATGTTAAATGAACATTTTCAAGAAACCAAACAGTTCAGCATTTCTAACAAATACGTGACCGATGTGTTAATGTAAAAACTTTCAAGAACATGATTTGATGGAGCAAAACTAAATCCGTAGATTCGGGCTGCGTGAAAGGAGAACTTGAGACATCACCGCACAGCAAAATGTAGCGTCTTTCGGCCGCGTGGCCCTGCCGCTTTGCACCGCAGGTGACCAGGTGAAGCAACGCAAGAGCAAACCAAAGAACAGGCGAAACGGGTTGTCCCGGGGGACTTCCCTTTAAGTAGTGTCCAACGCTGTCCGCTTCAGAATTCTGGATCGGCCTTCTCATAAGAAAACATGAAGCTCAGGTACGACACACTGCCAATATTTGAATTCAGCACTCAAGATAAAGCCCTAAAGTTCTCCGCGAACACAAGTATGATGCTTAACTATTTGTTAGATAATGACAGAAAGTACTGCCTTGGACCTTGCCTTGGCGCGCCCGGCGAGTGCGCGTTGCACTAAAACGGCGAACGCGTCAAGACGCTCTTCATTAGCATTTTTCACGACTTGCATCTGAATATATGGAGAAGACTGCGACCAACTTTACAATGACAACACTGCCATAACATGCGTGTCAAGCTTGTATAAAGAGCAGTACTACTACCACTTCAGTTGTTTGACACACACCTGCATAAGATGTCAACCACAACTCAGGGGCTGATCGTGTTTCACATTGGGCGTATTTATATGCCTCGAAAGGTGTCTGTGAATAACGATAGCGTACTGTAAAAAAGAGTAACGATGCGCGACTACATTTACATAATAGTATTAGGCTATTTTGACACACTTCATAAAATGGAACGATCCTTAGGAATATATTATAAACAAGTTTAGCCTCCTGCCTGAATAAGTTACACTAAGAAGACCGAATGCTTGTCGTGAAAAAAAGACATTACATTGTTCTTAATTACGCATTGTAGCATATTCATCGACACTTATGTAATTTGTTTCTTCATATCAGCACTTGTACCAGAAAGGAGCCTTAATCGCTTGTCTAATAGCAGATACACGCGTTTTACTCCTGACAAATTAATTTCGTCTTCGCAAGGCAACCTTTCACCATAGCTGTGCAAACTTCAGTCACTAACACCGCTCAGCCTCCATTCATATCTGCATTGCTCCATACTCGTAGGGTCATGTTGCGGTGGCCCTCTTTTCTAAATAGATAATATTACAACATGACATGTCGCCCCGTTTTCATTGATCTGCTTATCAGTCTGCGGCCTGTAATGTTCAAATTTCGTAAATACACAGCTTTAAGAGGTGAGACCAACTCTTATTTTTTACCCTCTTAATTGTTCGGTGCAATATCTACTTTCTTAATATAACATTCTTGAGAGAATGAAAATTCACGTTAAATTTCAAATAATTAAAAAAAAATTGTCTTTGATTTTTTCCCAAAATTGTGTTACACTTTTTACTGAAGAATCACCAACAATATTGTTCAGCCACATTGGATGCCTACACACATTCGGCCACCTTGGCTGATTGTTCTACAAAACAACGCGAGACCCTCTGCACTTACCACGACGTAAAAATTGGGAATGAGCCTATGGCCGTAGAGGGATACAAACCTGACCTCCTTTACACACAGAGAGAGGCATAGTGTTCGCTTAGTTTACGGCACGCACTACAACCGAGGTGAATTCGTTTAGCGTCAAATCTACAACAAGAGACCATCAACATTCTTAACATAAAGTTCAATAATATTGTAAATGCAGATCTATGCTCAATAATGGCTTGATTACAAGAAACAAATTCTAATAGTAAACAATAAAATAGTTGTACAAATGATGATCCAAATTTATGTTAAAACGAAAGTGCATCTGAATGTTTTGAAAACTATACACAAGCAGAGGTAGTTCAGTGTGGATAAGGCAAGCCCCCCTCCTCGCCATGCTGCGTCTGCGCTGCTATTAGCCCCGCCACGATTCCACGCCCTGCACGACACACTTTCACCTTCCGTTTCCTCGTACATCGACAACCAGTTCCACATGTAAATATACACACCGTCTTCTTAATTTAAGATATATTTTTATCAACAACAACAACAACAACAAGAAATATCAAGTTGGATATGAAAAACAATTCACTTTACTTCCGATAACTCCACGAAAGGCATCTTGAAGGCAAATGTTAAAAAAGGCACTTCACGCGAATACTCAATTACGAGTAGATATAAAGGCATAGAAAACATCTGTGCGACTTCTTTATGAGATATTGTACAGAGCTTTGCAAATACTTTTGGAACACACATCTACGTATTTAACGAACGTACAAAAAATTGCAACAAAAACGACAAATACATGTCTAATACAATATTGCCAAATATTTTAACTTAAAAAAAACGACAGAACTCTATTGACAGAACTTATCGCAAACTGTCAAAATATAAGTGTTATTCCCTTGGATAAAACTCGTACCCAGTTGGAAAGTTGACGAACGTCAGCTGAAATGCAATTTCTTGTGAAGTTCCGCGCAGCTGCCGCGGGGCGAAGGGGCAGAAGAGGGAGGGGGTAGGGGAGGCGAGGAGGGGCGGAAGCGGGTCGCGGGCCTTGTCGTCGAGGCCGCCGCGCCGCGTGGCGTGGCACGGCACCACAGCGCGCCGCACGCCGATCGATGTCCTGGCGGCCC
>BOPP01000035.1:5595157-5609904 GCA_017312745.1 Gryllus bimaculatus
GGGTCGGCGGCGGCGGCGACGTCAGATCCGGCCGGCGCGGGGCCTTTATGCCAACAAGGCTCATCGGAAGCGCGACGCGAGGCGAGGCGAGGCGAGGCGAGGCGAGGCGACGTCACCGCCCCGCGACGCGATCGCCCACTCCTCACACTGCTCGACGCTGTCACCATCAACACCAACTTATCTTGCCATCATTACTTCCAGGCATCACCATTACAATAACAATGTTCCTCCTTCTAGAATAATTTTTGAGAACGTTTATTTAATAATAATAATAATAATAATAATAATAATAATAATAATAATAATAATAATAATAATAAATATTTCAGTAAATGACAACTGGAATCTAAAGCGTTTATCCATTTGAGAATTTTACTCTGTAACTCAATGCATTAAATTTAATTTTAAAAACACAGTTTGGTATTAATTTTGCACTTATAATAGTTCTTACTGCCTAGCATTAATGAAACTCTCGTATGCGCCCAATGGGCTTCCGTATTAAGGGATCTTTAATTAAGGTCTGAAGAGTTGAACACTTCCCTCATTTCTGCAACATGCAAAATGTCACCCTTTAATGTCCTGTCGCTTTAGTATTTATTTATTAATAAATAAATATATTCTTTCAAGAAAAATTCTACTGGAAAACTTGAGACCATATAAATGCTTATAGACAACCACTGCTTATGGAGCAACCGCTGTGAAATTTTCACTCGATACAATACAGGCCCGTCTTCTGTCACACAATGGAAATTAATGAAAACTGGCCATCAAGTAACACAGTTCAAATATCCTTTCTCGTTTGCTGATTTATCACTTATTTAGTTCATCAACATCGCAAACGCGGCGCAAAGAAATGGGGGAGGGGAGAGAAAGGGACAAAACACCAAAACGAAATCAGTCCAATACCAGCAGAAAAGCACGCAATTGTGCACATGCTTGCAGCAGTCGACATAAGGGATATGAATTACTTAAACAGGGAATTCCACAACGATCACGAACATGCACTTTCAGGAAAAAATGTGAAAAATTACGAACATAACATGAATTACATTTGCCTGCTTTGCCATATACAATATTATTATGTTAGTGCCATATACAATATTATTATGTAATAAACTAACAGCAAAATAACGAGTAAGTTAGCTGTAACTAGTGATACCACAAAATGGCATAGAGTTTCTCGCACTAAATTTTCTGGTCTCTCTTGTATAGGCTAACCTTTCGGTATTGCCTCGCTGCTACCTGGCGGCTAAAACGTATTTTTTTTCACATTACCTCACTTTTGGTCTACCAATGGTAGAATCAAATCGTCCCTTTAATTACAACATTAAAAAATGATCCCTTATGCCAATTTTAATGAAACATTTGGGCCTGTTCTTGAGCAAATGATGTTTGAGCGTTTCTGAAACTACGTAATTTTCAACTCATTTCCACGTAAAAGTTGTGTGTTTTCGAGAAATTTCATACGAAATCTTTTGAAACATTTGTTTTCACAAATACAAATATAAATGTAAAAACAGTCAGTAATATAAATATTAACGTCGCAAAAGATACTTGCAAACAGAACGGTGTATTTAAAAAATATCTAAATAATACCTCAAAATGACGTACATTTTAGGTAATTATCTCTATCGGTACAAAAATATTCAAAGAAAAAATGTAGAGACGTTTTCGAGTGATTAATTTTTAGTTTTCAAAATCATAATCTAGAAGAATAATGTTTCTCTGCATAGAGTAAAATAAATTCAATTAGTTTCGATTTGATACATTGGTGAGAAGGGATGGTTGATATGCTTTGATCATTTAGCGTTTCCGGCCGCTTCAACTGCTATGGACAATAGCATGCAGTTTATTGTTACATCCCAGGCGACGGCGCTGTTCCGCCGTTGAAGCGTGAGATCCGGCGCTGACTTCATTGACATGCAGGTTTCCCCTCTAGCAACGCACTGCCCCAAATGAGACGAGCTCAGCTTCCGACATATATGGTAATGTAGTTTGGTAAAGTGTTCGTGCGTGTGTAAGGAGAGATGAGCGGACAAGTATGAAGAAGCAAATATCGCACACGCAATGCGTGGGTTGTAAGGCGAAGTGGGTAAAGGCTCTCTCGTTCAGAGCAGCCAGCCGCTAGAATTGTCTTTCACATAGAGGTTAAATTCGACCTAACCAAGTGGTCGCTAAGTCGAAACTTCGTCACAGTCGGGTCTCGAACCTAGCAACCCCACTGTCAAAGAAGTATGGCATGGAGTAGGAAGTGATTAGAGGGAGCGTTGGGGCAGTATGAACAGAGAATGAAAAGAGAAAAATAAATAAATAAGAATGAGCTGTAACGGGGAAAGGAGGCAGTGGTTAAACGGGATAGGATTGTTATGAAGATGGTTAGATCAAGGAGGCGCAACGGACCAACTGGTCTAACGCTTGATGGAGAGAAGATTGTTTTGCATCAGATGCAACGTTTGCACTGTTAACTAGTGTTCGAGAGAATAGCCATGTCAGGAGTCAGGTGGGACGAGGCCGGTCGCAGCCGGGTCGGCGCCTTCGCGAAACTGCAGAGCGTGTGGCGCGTTGCATGGCAAGGCATCCCGTTCCGAAGAAACCGCCTCTGTAATACACATTTAGTGTTGCGCGGGCGGGGCGGCGCGGGACGGGGCGTTTTGAGGAACCTCTCCCTGTGAGCGCACGCGAACAGAACACGCGGCGGCCGGCGGTCGTCGCCTTGCGCGAGCCTCGAGGCGCTCCTCAGGGCCAATGCCACGGGGTTTACAAATAGAGGCTGGCGTGTGAAAGAGAGCGGATACGAATTAATCGGTGAACGGGGGAAGAAGGGGCTGGACAGCAGGCGAGTGGGAAGAAGGGGGGGGGTGATTGGGGCAGGGAGGGTCGAGGAGCTGTCGCAGAGTCCACCGCAGGAAATAGACCGAGCGGAAGCGGCAATTGGGAAATCGAATCGGCCCGCGCCTTCTGGCTCTTCTCGGCAGCTCTGCAGCCTGCAACGGGGATTCGGAGGCAGAGGGAAACGGTCCCGACTACGCTTTCCTTAATCTGCATTATGGACACCACGGTATAATCAATATTATGATTTTGTACTTCTAGGTGCTTCACATCTTCATCTACGTATTTCTCATGTTTAGTGCTTTCGTTTCTTACCCGTTATGTAGTTTGCATTACATACCTTTCGTTTCAAATCTTTATTTCGGATTTTTTTTTCTTTCGGAATTGTGTGGCTTGTGGAAAAGCTTGTGGAAAAGTAATGATTGTAGTGGCTTGACGGGTGACAATATGCTGGGATACACAAGAACTGCAGGGCGTTGGAATAGTTAAATTATGCGTAAAAAAGTGCTCAATGTAAGGACAAGTGTGCAAATAATCTACATTCGTGAAAAAATGAAATTATGTCTCAAATTGTACTTTATTTACTCGTTCTTCTCACAACCTAGTCATGAATCTGATGTCACACTAATGACATCTGGTATATTACGTATCTCGTTAATTATTTATCTGAAATCTGGAGTTTACTTTCAAACGTCTCGCACAAGATGTCAAAACATTTGCACTTCTAACTATTCCTGCCTTCAATTTTCTGGCGTGGCGTGATCATGCCTTCAAACAATATTTCAACACAGGTAGGTGGAAATAAATTCTTTACGTCCATTAGAACACATCTACCATCGGACAAAATTCAAGAAAAATGCAATTAAATCACCTCTCACGAGCAAGAGACGCGGCAGAGAGAGAAGCGAGGATGCACACACTTAGCCCTGACGAGACCGCGGCGCGCCATTATCCGCAATTGAATGTCACGGACGCGGCGATGAAGGGGGGATAAGGAAGGGAAGACGACAGGATGAGTGAAGAGGCTATGACGACGACGCTGATAACACACAACAGGACATCCTAAGGAAGAAGGAACGTTCCACAACGGTTACGGAAGAGAGAAAGGGCAAGAAGCTTGAGCACACGCCACACTACATCCAACTTATTCACTTTGCTTCATAAGTCACGAGCACGCGACACTTGAAAAATGGCAACTCTGTGATTGATAACTGGTAAATAAGAACCGTTACAAACACCTTGAAAACCGAAGATAGAGGATTTCGTTGGAATGTGCTTATTATTCAAAATTGTAAAACGCTAGCCGAAGAAACAACCATATTCTCAACCAAAAAGAGTTGGTTGACAAGTAAATATACTATATGTTGAATAACTGCGATATAATACCTGGGGCATATCTCATTTCGAACAGCCAGTTTACGACATTTTTACCCCTTTTTTATATAGTTATCGTACGTAGTTCATTACACACCTCAAACGGAATAAAATATCGCAGTCACTGTTTAATGCACTCACTAGGTATCCGGTCGTACGATAAAAGTTCGGAACTCTTTTCGTCAGTAGTTGAGGTGATGAATTCGAATTCGATGTTTGTCATCACAAGAAACATCAACGTCACAAAGAAGATTTGAAACTAGTGCTCAATTTTAAGGACATTTTGCAATTTCTTTTTTTCCTGAAGCCGACATTTCCCGAGGGGACAAGCCTCGAATTCCAATTCAACACCCCCAAAATTAATAAAATCCTTGGGATTTGTTCCTTGAATCGGGCCTCTTTGAGCAGCAGGTGACTGGTCTGTTCTTTTTTACCCGAAATGTTCACTCTCGGGTGAAGAGATGCACGTTCACGTCTTCTGATTACGTCAGAACCTCGTTACATATGTCTCCTATCAACGCGAAAGCTCTAAATAATGCTAATTTTCTGTCGCCTCCCACTACAATTTGTGGACAGCAAGTTACGTAAGTCTGCACAGACGTAACGAAACATGCATTATCATTCAAGGTACTCGCAGAGATTCATCTAAAATAGACGTAATCCTCAATGAGCACAATTTCTCATGAATGGGCTGTATTCAAGGATAAAATTACGCAAGATCCGAGGGAGATAAGGAGTAGGTGAGTGTGTGGGTGGGTAGTTACGTGGAAGAACACAATAGTTCTGAGTCTATGAGCTGCCTTCATTAAACGAAGTGACACACTCAACAACATTAAGAGTGCAAATGGACTCTGTCAAATCAGTCTCAACATTTTCAACGTACAAAGAAAAAAATAGGAATAAATCAAACACGGCTTACGTTAAAACGGATTTACATTCGAAAGTGTATTTTTATCACTTAGCAATAACAAATTTTCCTTCAAAAACACATATGTTCGTGAATTTCAAAGTTTCGATACTGAATATGAGAAATATGTCTAATTTTGAACTGAATTAGATTTAGGCAATGCATTTGTGGATGTCAAAGTCACTCCTCACGATAACTTGCAAGAATTGTGATTCTCCAACAATCTCAATCTGAAGTGTGGTGAAATTACTTCTCGTAAACTCATTCACGACATAAAATGCATTTTCATCAAGAGCCTGTTGAGTTCAAGAGGCAGTTTTGCTTGTAAAGCAAACGATAGTAGCAAGTAAAAAGAGAGAAAAAAAAAAAAAAAAAGTTAAATAACGTGATAATGCATTAAAATGAGGCAAGGTGTATATCAAGAGAGGCAATCCAGAAGAGTAGTGTTATTTTCAGCCGAGATTTATCTCCGTGGAAACGAACGGCATCGCAGCATCTTCTCCCCGGCGCATTAATTAGGTAACTCGACAGAGGGAGAAGAGAATTTCCGGAAAGGCCACTGCTTACTCGCGCCGCGCCGCGCCGCACCGCACCATTTCATTTCATTTCTCCCTTCGCTCTACTCAAAAGGCTCTCCCTCCCGCGCCCCTTCCCTGCGGAAACCCTCGGCGGGTGTTAGAATGGGCCTTGGCGGGGAGGAGCGGGGCGGGGATTTGCCCCCGATTGCATCCTGCTGTCCAGTTTCCCTCATATCCTCTTCCCATACAATCCTCTGACTTTTGGCCAGCTGAGAAAATATAGCCCAATTGCATCACTGGCGATGGCTTGGTATGGAGAAGAGGGAAATAATTTTCATAACTTTCCATTCATAAGTAATGGAAATTGATGTTCTCGCACAAATCGAGAGAAATTCTCGAACACTGGTAAACGTGGCAGAATCTTCGGAAATTTGTAAGTTATCTAACCAGAAATTAGTTCTTATTTTAAGACTGCGTATTTTAAGGTATTTTTCTATTATCCTTGGAGCACGGTAGATGCAGGAATCTGTCTCAACGAATTAAGAACATTCGATAGTTGAATACTAAAAATAGCAAAATTTGGTTTCTCTCTAGGTCCTTCACAATACCAAAGTTATACAAAATGAGCAACGTTAAAAGGAGCATTCCTGTTTTCGTTAATTTTTTAAAAATATGACAGCGAAAAGGCATCTTGATATCCAGATCTCGTCTATCGTCTGATATCCAGACGAGCACTTCCTTACGCTCAGGAAGAAACGGGAGCTGCATGCAATGGGGGGTTAGGTGAAAGGCTGAGAAGACGTTGCCCGCGGGATGCAATGGGAACCCCGGAGCCGGGCGGGGCGCTATCTTCGCTGCAGCCCCCGCACTCTCCCTCGCGGGAGCGGGAACCTCGGCCGTTTCAAGTTCCCGGCTGTGGACGCCGCCCGTGGGCTACCCTGAGGTCTTTGAAGAGACTCCTTCATCAATTTGGGATGATGCACTCTGTCAGACCCTCTCCGGCTATTCACAGAACGCTCTTGGTACTCAACTCTCCCGAAGTCTTCGTATGCCTACCGAATTTGTCTTTGCCTTCCTACACCCACCCGGCGCTAACCATGGGCAGACCAGACGACCGACCGGGGCTCGGTGACGGGACTGATGGCACAAAATTAGAAAAAAAAAATAGAACTCGCAAAAACCGTTATCGTAATTTTATAAACCGCAGGTACAGTAGAATGATATTTCATAAAACTTTCAATTTTTTTTTTTTACCTTCAATTATAATTACTTATAAGGTGAAACTATGAAATGAATCAATGATGTTACCATTAAAATATGTTCTGCTGAAATTCATATTTATTATTTTCTGCATTTCACAAGTTATTTTATTAAACAGTAACTAACACAAAATAGTTTAGTCTTTTAAGATTACCGTGGGAATTGAATTATTAGATCACTAAATACATCTACTCAATAACATTTAAAATATATTTCAAAAAACCTTTTTCTATCTTCGACGTTTTTTTTTGTTCTTTATTGACATAAAATAAACCATACAGTTTTTTATGCAACATTCACACTTTTTATTTTCTGTCTATCTCCGGTATCGACTCCACCGTCGGCGCGCGTCAGGGAAGCAAGAGCGGCGCAGGTGACATCGCGCCCACGCCGTGGCAGCGGCGAGGGGCGGGGGGAAGGCACCGGGACTCCGAGGCGCGCGCCGGACAAAGAGCGCGGACGGCGCGGCGGCACAGAAACCGGTTGGTTCACTCGTTATTGAAAAGCACCGGGCGGCGGTGAGGCTCTCGCCCGGCAATTAACGCGAGGGCGCAGCGCTTTGCTTCGCTTCTCCTCGCTTCGTTTCCCGGAGGAAGATCGGAAGCGGGCGGAAGCGCGCGCGCGCTCGCCAGATGCTGCGCCCGAAGGCGGGCCTGCGCTGCCAGGAAACCATGGCATGAAATTTGGTGCTTTAAAACAAAGGGGGGTGGGGTAACATATCAGAAAAATACGTAATATAGTACGAAATGTGTACACATATTTAACGGAAAATTTGGATATTTTGTTGGGAATGCAGCAATACGCCAAAAAATCATAATTTTGAGAAATGTACACAGAAAGAAAAAAATTAAATACAAGAATCCGGTGTCTAACCGAATTACACGCCTAATAAAAAACGAGATAATCAGCGGGCGCTTACGGAACCGGGAAGACTTGTCACTGTCGAGCGAAATTCGAAAACGGTGCCAAGCTACCCAACTCATTTCCATCAGTTACCAAAGGGTTCCGAATTATGATCCACTGACATTAATCTACGAATCGGCACTTTCCATTACCTTTTACAGCTTTAGCTCTTCGGCGTTTCCCCGCTCCGTAACACGCATAAACAAAAAGCGAACCAGCTGAAGCTATTTTCACTTTTAAAACAATGGTTTACAAAGTGTGGAAAGTTCACGTGCATCCAATTACATTATATTACGCATGAAGGCGTTGACGTTTGCGGCTGAAATTAATGCTTCCCCATTTACCCGTTCGCAATATCGTCAACTGAGCACTGTGGAACAAATATTTTTAGTAAGCATTCACTAAACTTTTAAAGATTTCGTGTACTGAATCCGATAATTCAAACTCATAGGCGTGAGAACACTGAATCATCAGTGGTACTACCCTTATTTCATAGATAAAATCATTTCGTGATTTCTACTTCTCTCGTTGTCACACCTACTAAACACTTTAGTAGGATCGCGTACTCCGAAATCTAATGAACACGAATGATTATCGAACCACAAAAATGGTGAGAAATCAACGTTTTAAAGAGTATTGTGCGTTGCATAAACGCTGTTTATTCACTTTAAACAATCATTTGTATTCTAAACGAATGGTAGAAATACCGTCCCTAGTCTTACGACGCAGCGTTTAGTAATTTTCACTGCAAGTGTTTCATAAATGTGACTAGACGCATTACTCAACACCACGTTTCGTTAAGTAAATTTCAGATGTTTACAAAATATTACTAGATGCATTAATTAACGCAACAATTAGTTTAGTAACGTCCACTAAATGCAGTTCGTCCAGTTTAGTAATTTTTAACGTAACATTTAGTAATGTCCACTGAATGCAGACATATTTAATAAACGTGACTATATGTGCAAATAACAATTTCGTCGGCACGTCAGAAAATGTAAAGGCGCCGGCGGATCATTGTTGCTTCGTTCGCAGGGGCTCCCACGCAGCGCGGCGCTGCCCTGCGCTGCCGAATCCCCGGCCCAAACAGGTTCCGGGCGTGGGCTCCCAATGAACCCATCAAGCGGCCGCGTCGTCGAATATCGGAATCGACGCCAATTACACCGAGCCGACGAGAGCCGCCGCGCCGCGCGGGCGGAATACTAAGAGCGCGCATCCGCGTCGCTCGCCACTTCGGAAAAACCTCCGCGGACAGCCAGCACTCGCCTCCCGCGCGCTTTCTCGGCCCCACCCCGACAGGGATTGCGTATGCACGAGCCAAACTAACAAAACATGTTAATAACAAGAAAATTCGAAATGAATGGATGCCCTTGGGGAGAGGCAGTTTGAAGAAATTTCCCCTTTGCCCCCAAAACTACTCTACTTTCAAGAATTTAATTTTGTTATACATAAATATTTAAATTAAAAGCAGCTGAAGTGCAATACTGAACAATAAATAACCCGCAGCAATCAGTATACAGGCTGTATGTAATGCAGCGGTCGAGCATTTAATTGAACTTTTCCGAAAAAAAAAATATCATAGGTAATACGAGTGCTTTGCAAATAGTCGATAAATTCCCGACTCGCAAAGCAAGAAGGAGATTTATCTAAGAATTTTTAAAGCACAAGCGATATTTAATAGGACTATTCCACGAGTGAAATGATGTCTAACACAGTTCCAAAATGCACCAACTATAGAAAATAACTGAAAGCGTATGTTAACATCAGAGGTTATGTTATAGTACATATGCTGTTTATTGGACATCGATGTAGCGATCGATATATACCGTCTCCTAAGATAGATAAGTCACAGTTTATGATTGGTCAGTAGGTAAAAGCGGTAAGAAAAATCGGATAGAAAAAGCTATCTACTTTTTGAGATATACAGCCAAAATTCGGGCATTTTGTATGAATAGTTAAACACTATTGGTTTTAATTTAACGAGTGGAATAGTCTCGCAATACCTTTTCTATAATTCCACTGTACTCACGATGTTAAATCAACGAGAGAAAGTGAGAAAACAAGATAACGCACGCGTTTCATTCCATGATACTCTAGAGACAACTTTTTCACCGTACTACTAATCTGACGTGAAACTGCACTGACGTTTCAAACGCGTAATACTGTTCTCGTTTCAAGTGCACTGCAGTCCATTTCTTTGGTCTCACGAGAAAACACCATCACCCCCCCCCCCGTCCCCAGCCGGCCGTCGGGCGTCGCCTTGGCCTCCGAATCCTCGGCCGCGAGGGCGCTGTAACGCGCGTCTTCGTCAGCGGCAAAGCGCGAATGAATGGGCGAGGAGCGCTGGCGGCTGCGGGCGTGGGCGGAGAGGCGGCTGCGCTCAAACACGAGATGAAATCATCCCTGACGCACGCGCTCGCGCACACGCCCGCCGCGGGGCCCCGCCCCCTCCGCCCACGGGCGCAGCCAGAGAACTGTCTTCTCCGACACACCCGCCAGGAGCGCCACTCGCAGGCAGACGCCGCAGTCCCTACGAGCAGAGAGGAGCGGATTCCTTTGCGCACTGTGGCAGCTCGAACAGTGTGTGACGGGGACAACCCATCTACTCGCGGCCTGCACCAAGATTAATGTTATCTACACTCTCTGCATCAGAGAATCGTTATAATTTTTCCCGAACTTCCGTAAGTCGAGTGGCCGGGCTATCATATGACAGGAAATTAAACGGAGGCTGGACGTTTCAGTTCTACCGAACACCTCCCGTGGAAACGATCCATGCTGAGCCCATATTGTTCACATTCAAGCAGAAGACTTTCACAGTTGGATTTCTACTCATCGTACAAGAACAAAGAAAAAGTGTAGATCTCTACCCTCCATTCTTATGAAGCGAAAACGTGAGGTAATACCTTTCGATGAATAATGGTGCGTCGAATAATAGGAAAACATTCGCCCAAACTTACCTGTAACAGAAAACAAACAACCATTAATCATTTTATGTACTTAAATTATACTACATTAGTTTGATAATAACAATATTAATAATTATAATCACAATTACAATAATGGTGAACTATTTTCAAAAATTGTATTTGAGAGCATGAAAACTCCAAACACGAAAAATACAATAGAGGTTCGCCGTGAGAATTTGCTGAAGGGCAAGCGTAACAAGATGAAAAACAATTTAAAATATTTCATTACTATATTGAAAATACAGTCAGACTCTAAAGACTTCCCGGAATAAATTATTGCAATCGTTGCCTAATTCCTACGGCAGTCCACCACAGAACTTCCTACGGCAGTCCGCCACTTGGGGCGAGTCATCCGGTCACAGCGGCTTGAAGAAACGCTTTAGCAACGCCGCGCCCTCTCTCTCTTTCACACACACACACACACACACACACACACACACACACACACACACACACACACACACACACACACGAATGGGCGAAAACGAAACGAATATCACGATTTCAAAACGCCTTGAAATGCAAGGACATTTACACAAAATATAAGGCAGGGGGGAGGATTTTGTGAAATGAAAGGACCACTTTTTAAAATCCTATTTACATTTTTACATTACTGTATATTCGTACATTTCAATATAACAATAATATGAAAATAAAATATATCTAAACCTTTCTTTATTTTCTTTCTAGAATCAATTTTCAATAAGCAAAAGTATGAACTGAATGAACTTTTTAATTATTAAAATACTTTAATGGACTGTATTAAATTGTATAAATTATTGAATATTTTGAAACACAAAGGTAATATTTTAAAAATGTATATTACGATATACATTTTTAGGGGGCATAGAACTTATACCAAGGTCTCTGTCCTTGGAACTGTTCGTGGTGGAAGGACTGAATAAAGTGGGAGAGTTAATGGTGAAATGAAATTAAAAAATCATATCATCGGAAAAAAGCCGCGATAAAAATGAAGCGAGGAAAGAAAGGAGAGAAGAATTGAGATGGAGAAGAGTGATAAAATGAGAGAGAATATAATATAATAATGTGTGTGAGTTGAAAATAAAAGCGCTTAAATTATGTAGAAATATAATAGGAAATTACTTCCAGAATGAACGACATACTTAAAATAGCGCGTGCACATGAGAAGCCAACTTCAACGAAGGGCGGAGCGCGCGAGAAGCAACTGGCGGCCGAGGGGCAGCGAGAAGGTAGCGCACAGCGAGAGTGCAGGGCACCTGGCAGTTGCCTCACGGAGAGTGCAGCACGCGCCAACGCCGCGCTTGTAAAGTGTAAACGGGGAAAACAATGGGATACCCTCAACTATTCGTATTCCCATACACTCACACAACAGCTCACGAACCAATCTTTAAAATCACAAATTAATGCCAGTTATTGCGTTAATTTAAACCAATCGTAATGAAACTCAAAACTCACAGTAAAAACGAACTATTGAGGTAAATTACGAATACCTCAATGAATGTTACCGATGAGTTAATACGGTGAATGTTATTTTGTAAACCGAAAACACCCTATTACAGACGCCAAACGCTCATATCATAGACGTTCTGGGCAATGTTGCAGACTCACAATCCAATTAGAATCATTTTGAGAAAAAACGCGCAGACGGATACTAACTCGCTTACTTAACACTTCTAAAAAGGACTCAAACGAAGAGAGCATACTTGAGAAGGAAAGACTGGACGCGGGGGGCGAAAGTCTACAGAGCCGCGGAGTGACTCTCTTTAAAATTGCATCCACGAGACACAATGGCCGAGAAACTGACAGATGCCCAGGTACATAGTGTTCTGGGAATGCACCCCTGCACTTCCAGCGGAGTAACAATACGGAACGTTTAATTTTTAGTTCCCATCTCAAATTTAATTCCCACTTCACGACGCTAGTTTTGAAATAAGACGCATATTTAATCCAAATTACTAGCCGCTAAAATTCAAGATTCGTATAAAAAGTAAGAATTCTACGCATGCATTTACCATAGGAATAAACATGAAACACCACAGCATATTCCAAGTCGATATCCAATGTGCGACAAAGTAGTCGGGATAAAACACACACGCATGCTAACAACGCCCGTTAATAAAAGCATGTCAGAAAACAGAAGGCAGAACCCAAACTTGTTACGGTTCACAATAATTATCTTCAAGCTCTGCGCGTAACTTTCTACACTCTTCGTCAAAGATGCCTTTTTCATCTCCCTTTCCATGCATTTGGTATTAGGATACGAGCGTTTCTTATAAACCGGAACGCACGGTACCAGAAACACAGGTATCGCCTTCACTTCACAATACAATCATGAGACATATTTCGAGAAACATGGTTTATTTTTCAGCATTCATGAAGTAGCAGTCTCAAGATAACGAAGTTCAAATGTCGGAAATTGCTACTCCAAATATTTAATTCCTCGCTTTAGAGCTAATATTATTCACTGGAGTTTGATAATTCAATTCGCAAACATTCGGTTGTTCGAAGGCTTGTGAGGTGTGAGGTCGGTTGAAAAACCAAGAAACAATTGTTAAAGACAATAGGTTTCAAACAAATTAGACGTTAGTGGTTGGCGAGGCGAAAATAAGACAAACAAAATTTACGTATTCCACATCGGGGACGATTTTGCAGTTTGAATTTAACGTAAAAAAAGACAAAGACCCTCTTAAGGTGATGTGTTCGTGAGAGTATCACTGAACTATTTATTACATCAAAAGCTTTTCAATACCTGCTTGTAAACGTGAACGAAGCATTAAAATATTTATTTATAAATTGTTAGAAGGGAAGTATCGAATAGTTGCTTTAGAAAATCAATGTGTATTATTAAATCATATCTCTCGCTTGATTTTTCATTTTCGTAAGGTTGGAATACCTAATGTAGGTTAGGTTGACTTTGGCGACCGTACTTGTTTTTTTCTTTCTGCGTTGAAAGAAAGTCCAATTCACATTGAAAGTGAATTAGCGTCGAATAGTTTGTGGTTGAGGGTGGTAGAAAATATTGTTAGAGAACGTTTCTCTCGTACCCCAAGAGAAACAGCGCTGACAGGAGCAATATTATTGCAGCGGCCTAGGCCGAGAGCCAGTTCTTCCGATTGCGATGAATTTCGCAGCTGTTCTCTATCAATTACTCTTCATAATGCTCGGTGAGGTATGTTACATTTAATATCATCTGATTCCTTGAAAAAATTACTACATATTCAATAAAAGAAAATGGTACTTTCAACGTATCTGTTTCAATAACTTAAGAGAACCTCTGCCCGCGAAAGATTTTCCTCAAAGGTTTAAACTAATTTAAGCTTATTTTATTAACAAACTTGGCGGGTAATAGCCATTTTTTTCTTACAATCCAGAACAGATTTTACTTTCATTTAAAGTACTTTTTGTGTGTACTTCAGTGTGGTCGATATAAGGAATATTCTATCTTAACTGCGAACCCATGAACTTCTCTACCAAATTATTTCCTTGTAGATACAATCTGCAACACTAAGAATATAATTTCCAAAACGCCCTTCTTCAGCTTCTCTTCTCCAATTCGAAATATTTGCTGTTTACTTCGTGCAAAAAAAAAAAATCATGTACAGGACTTCCACAGGAGTGTGTATTACTGCAGCGTGCCATACAGGATTTCCACTGCCGATTTCAACAGATATGAAATATGTCATTTATTGTTTGTCTATTATCACTATTAAGAACCACGATTTATTATTATTATTATTATTATTATTATTATTATTATTATTATTATTATTATTATTATTATCGTATCAGCATTGCCATAAAGATAGGAATAGTTAGAGCCGAGATGGCAAATCAGAGCACGCGGATGTGGCGGCCAGGCTCCAATTGCGGGGCTGCAGCGAGAGTTTCTTTGAGCTGCTCCGGGAACAAAGGAGCCCAGCGCCGGGCTGTTCCTGGAAGCGCGCTCTGCCCATCCCCTGTGTTTACAAACAGGAGGGAGCGGAGCGGGTGCGTCGCCAGACGGGCGGG
>BOPP01000035.1:5629259-5665862 GCA_017312745.1 Gryllus bimaculatus
TGGTGGTGGTGGTGGTGGTGGTGGTGGTGGTAACTGATGCGGCGACGATGTGGCTTAGTGTAGGCAACTGTTGGTCACATGCGTTGTCATTGTGAAAAATAATCTATTATCAACAAATTCTCTACCTGCAATACGGTCGCTTACAGTGCTTACCTAAAATACATGGTAGCCAACACTTGGCGTTCTCGAGACCTCACCATTCTGTATAAAGAGGCAGGAACTTACAGAGGGCAAAACATCACCGGCCATTGGAGCGAAGTGTGAAATTTCAGGCAACGTGAATACGAGAATACACTCAAAACGTAATTAAGCATGTTTAAGTACTGTCTACTTGTACTGTACTTACATGATGTGAAGAATTTCGTTTAAAGTTTACAAATGGAAACAAGTTTATATATTGTTCTGACATCACCCATTACATGTGCGAATGTGACGTAAGGTGCAGATTACACATTACGGGAATGATTCACTCATTGCACCTGCACAGAAATCCAAGGGACAAAAGATAGTTTAATCTGTATCGCATACGATAAAGGGACTCGATTTACCTTCCAGTACGATCTTGTTCAATCACACGCTGCAGCGAATTTCGTTAAACATTTTTTATTGTATTTGGTGATCGAGAGCAACACTATTGTAATGCCGTGAATCCCCTAAACGTTGGAAAATGTGTAACTTCTAAAACTGCGCGATTTAGGTGGCTGACCAAAACTGACGGGTTTGAATAATTAGTAAGTGTACATACCCGACTATTACACATAATACATTTCACATTTCAGACCCACATAACACGCGTGGTAACCTCCACACGATTTTCCACACAAAACGCCCAGTTTCTACCATCGTCGGACTTGGAGGAACTCGCGTGAACACATCCAGAATAGCACCGGCTGCAGCAGCAGGGCAGTGCTTGTGGCTTACCCGGTAATGATGGCGGCGTACATGAGTGCACGTGGCTCGTGGCCTCCTCCCGCTGGCTGCGACTCGCACCCACATTCACATACACACGCACTCGCCCTGCACCCGTCCGTCCGCCCGTCCGTCCGCGCGCCCGCTCCACCGCCGCGACGCGACGCGAGGCGAGGCGAGGCGCGCCGCCTGGCGACTTATCGCCACGATAGCGTTATCGCCGCGGTCGCGGCCACCACCGCGCGGTGGCGGCGGAGGCGGCGGGGGAAACAGGGGCGGAGTGATATCCTCCAAGCTAAACATCGATTCCATTGATCTGAGATGTAAGGACTTGAAGAAGAATGCGGATGATAAAAATAGGTGTTCGGTGTACTTCACTCCGAATTAAATAGCTAGGCAACTGGACAAGTACTATCCCTATTAGTAATCCTTTGAATGCCACAATTACCACGTGGAATTGCAGTCATTACGAAAACGTTAATCCCATTTCTTTTTGTGTCTGGCAAGAAGTCAGAGGGAGTAAAGAGAGAGGATTACTAAAGATGCAAAATACTAAAGGAGATGAGTGTAACGATCATTTATTGAGCTTAACGACGACTGATATTATTTTGGCAAGAATGTTTGTGAACTTTCAAAGTAGTTCTAAAAATAAAGAGTATTCACGCAACACCTGTTTGACAGTTACTCATTAAATATGACTGGCATCGATTTTGTACAACTTGTATTACATATTTACCACTTCCGTTTACTAAGTCCCAATAACTGTGCGCACATGAGAGCAATTATTATTTCCTAAAATATATTTGCAAAATTCTTAAAATGCAAAATAAAACGATGCTTTGTATCAAGTCGTGTTTTCTCTGCCTAACAATTTTTTTATAGAAAGTGTTGAAACTAAATCAATAACAATACATCACTATAAATAACAAGAATCTTAACCGCATACATCCTTCCGAACCAAACCGATGTTTTCGAACAGACACACGCAATGTTCATGAAGAAAAAGAAAAAGGCGAACAATGGAACATGAAATAAAGGATGGAAAAAATAAACCACGATGACGCTTCATACACCGTAAACACATGGCGTTGTCTCAATGTTCGACGTTGGTTGTTAAAAGAATATTCTGACTCACCGATCAAATAATCTTTATCTAGAATTGAAAATTCGAGGACGAATTCCCCATGTTATTTGGCTTGATGGTCGAAACTCAAAACTGAGGCCAGCTGGGACAGCACATTGATTCTCCGGTGTTATTGTGGTACATCTGAACAGCACCATTCGGCATAAACCGCTTATGACAATTATGACCCGTTTTTCCCACTCGAAGTTTCTCTCATCTGCGAAAACGTCTTTTCTCTCACAAATTATCTGGATCCTCTTAAACTCCAATAAGAACATCTGTTCCCTGACAACCGATTCCCGCTTGAACTCCCCTCCGGCGAGATTACGTGGAAGTACGACACGATAAGTTCCCGGCGTTGACGCGGAACGATAACTAAAACTCACAGGCACGGTCGTAAAACTACATTGTTACGATAAGCACGCAAGAAAGGAGAGCAAGAACTTTATTATGCCTTCTCCCTGCTGCTACTGCAATGGTAGCCATGCGGCAGAGGTAGATTGCTTGCAGTTCGTAACTTTTGCACATACGTTCCACACCAAGAATCACGAAACCTGTCTTCAAGGAAATAATATAAAAACTACCCAGTACATAAAATGACAGGTTGGTTCAGTTTTTGTCTTCGTTGGAACATCATTATCGGCGTCGTGAAAGTGCTTGTATACAAATTGAAAGAGAAAGATCCCCAAGAGAAACATCATGCCAGTTTATTACGATCAGTGTAGAGCAAGAGAATTTCAGACCTCGGGCAAAACTGAAAATCAGTTTTGCAAAACTGAAAACCGACCCCCACCCCCAAAAAGATGATTTAACAATTATTTAAAGCGTTTTTTTAATTTAATTGGATATAACCATTTTAGAACACAGCATTAATAAAAACAATGATACGAGTATAAAATATATTATTAAAGATTGAACTAAAGGGTATTTATCTTTGTGATCTCTAAACAATATTTATATTTAGTGTTATTACTCAACAAAAATATTGTGAAGTTATGACAAGAGAAATCATTACAGGTCTCATTACAAACTCAATAACTGACTACTTTTTCATTTGTCGACTGATTATTTAGGTTTTCGGGCGAGATAACGTATGCTCATTATTAATTCCGTAAGTGTAGTACATATTATATTTTGGAAGGTGGGTGTGCTCCCCTCCTAGGTGATATCCGGCGCAGACCTACACCTTGCCTTGCGAAATTTTCCCCATCCAGGTATCTCCCCGCAGCTAGACAGCGCCCCAGGATAACCTCTAAGCTCCCGAGAGATTTCTCGACAAGAGGGGTAGTGTAGTGCATACAAGTGTGACGTACGGCACTTCTTTTCGTTCTTGCTTCTTAGAGCGCGGTCATTTCACAATTTTATTATTATTATTATTATTATTATTATTATTATTATTATTATTATTATTATTATTATTTGTGTGTGTTTTTTTTTCTTCATACATGTGAGGATGAAGGGACTTCACGGCGAAACGCTGAATAGGAAAAATAAGTACACGTTACTGAAGACCTGAAACAAGAAGTAGAAGAGTATGAATAAGTGATAGCACAATTTAATTCATCCCTGAGTGCAGTGTCTAGCATATTTCTAACTGCACGAAGAAACTTCCCCAATATCGGTAATATATCCAACACACGCCAAAGTGTCATAAACCGGCTCCCGGTTTTCCCGCTCAATTCCCATTTCCCTTTGGGTTAATCCAGGAGTTTGACAGACGCTAGACATTTTACGGTAGTATCCATTATCCGAATCCGAAAAATGTGTGTACTTGGCAGCTGGGTATAGCTTGGCAGTGCGGTATAGCGATGTCGCCACTTTCTCGGACGGCAGACACATGGTCGTCAGGCCGTTCTCGAATCAGATCACAACAGCAGCAGCAGCAGCAGCAGCAGCAGCAGCAGCGGCGGCGGAAGCAAGAAATAAATCGTACTAAGATCTCACAACAGAAGACATCACACACGATGCATAACTAATGAAGTAATAGCGTTCTTCAATTTTCAGTTGTCTCGCGTTGTTAGATTTGATTTTCTTCTTAATATGTATCGGCAACTCTGCAGTGACATCAGAAGTTGAAGCCTCTGATAGGATAACAAAACCTCCTTTCCCTTGTCAGCCGCTATCTGTCAAGTACACCGAAATATTCGTAAAATATCATATCTTAATAGGAATTTATAAATAAGGAAGTAGTCATCGCTTAAATATACTTTTAGGAACCAATCTCTCGTACCCTCTTCATATTCATAGATACACTACGTCGTGCGTCTGTCGAGAATGCATACGTCGCATATGTAATTCGTAAATATATAATTCATGACTGTAGATGAGACTTCCAAAGTTTAAAAATATCTTACAATCTTGAGGACCATATACTGAACCACGTTTGTTCTAAAATGTGTATTTTAAAATTTTACATCATTCATACGTCGAGAAAGTTATCAATTTTAAAATGTATCTTATATTTATTAAAAATAGTTAACTAAGTGCACACCGAAAATGCAATTTTGAAGCGCCTTTCAAAAGTTTACAATATGATTATTCTGCGGTTCAATCGAAATAAACTTGACCCTTCAAAGAAGGAATAACCCATCTCTGCTGAAATGCAGATGACATTTGGTGTCCAGTTTACTGTGTTAAACGAATGTCAACGACACACTTATTTCCATCGGATCTTTGTTTACACGCATTGAGCACGTCAATTTCATTCTAGTGTTATCTGTGTCGCACGCCAGCGCTGCTGCCTGCCGTCATCCCCTGGAGGGGCGGAGGCGGGAGAGGGGTGGCGCACGCGTGAGTCACAGAGCGAGTAGTAGTAGAAGTAGTAGAGGAGGAGGTGGGAGGCCAACACAAGCAGCCGCTTCGGCACAGGGCCAGCCGGCACCAACCCACACACGCAGTGGGCCAAACGCGGCATCGACATTTAAGTCTCCTCCACAGCCAGACTCTCCTACAACAGTAAAAATAATGAATTCGATGGCTGAATGGGATTGGATGCTGCCTGCCAAGTGGGAGCACCTGTGCCTCGTGTCGAACTTGAAGCCGATTGCTCTATTAAGGTGGAAAAAAAAAAAACGACTAATTGCAACACAAATGCGCAACAAAAAAGATACGCTCCGTTTTCCTTTCACAAGCAACTTTTTCATTTCCAAAGGGACGAGCGTCCGAATGTCAGTTAAAGCAACACTAATCCACAGCATAAAAAATGCACCATACAAAAAAATTAATCCGTTTGCATGTTTCCCTTTTATGCAGTTTCGCGCAGAAATGCAATTCCACTTTTAAGGATTCATCCTTTCTTGGATGCAATAAAGAGAGTATATAGTCTGCAGACCAAAACTACATTAGTATTTTATTACACACAATTCACAGCACTATTTCGTAAGGCTTCATTACCGCACTCAATGTCTTCAAGGTGTAGATTTGAGCCGATCTTTCGTTTACGCTTCTTACTAGCGCCTCCCAATGCACTGCGCTTGGTGTTAGAAAAACAGAGCTGCGCCCGCCGCGCCGTTTGTGTTCTCTGCGCGCTTTACAGCGGCACACTCCAGACCACGGAGCAGCCTTCCTCAACGTACAGCGTGATTTACTCATTCACATATCCACGTGGGCCCCTAAGCGCTTTTCAAAGCCTTCCATCTCTTCGCGAATGTTCAAGGAATGCTTGTACACACATGTCGACGTTCAGACGAGCTTTCTCATCTCCGTTGTTCCGCGGAAAAGAAAACGTTGGGACGCCGAAACACATTCTAGAGATAGTCGCACTCGCGGAAACAATATGAAATGCATGGAATTAAGCTAAGAAAGTAAATTAATTAAATCACATTTATCCTTTCTAAATGTGCATAGCGCCTAATACGTACAGAAGGGTTTGGTGAGTAAATCTTCCGCACGTAAGGTGCCTCAACGAAATAAACGTGGCGTTCCGATTCATGTAGTACTACCAGAAAATAGAGACGTATATTAAATTTAAGCGATGGACGCCACGCAAGATGGGCTGGCTCCCATTATCATGAAAAGGTACCTAACTACTAGTCAGTCATTCAGTACTGTGGTGAACGAGTCATGCGAATATTTATATAAGTTCTACTGCTGTTAGGCCAGAGCTACAAGTGATCATTATAAAGTATTTGGCAAATACTACATAATATGACTGAGATTGCTAAAAACATTATTGAAAATATGACAGTTTTATTATGCACACGTTTTGTTTCAAACATTGTCTCGTAGGCAGTTTTAAAGTGCTTTCAGCGGGAAAATGTCCCTCACATAGCATGGCTCGAACGATACCCGCTAATAAGATGTTAATAATGATGGACAATTACGTTAATTATACACCAAAACTGATAAAGTACATTTTATATCGTTTTAAAAATCATTCAATATTGATGATTTTTTATGTTCGGCAGAAAATTGTCTATTTCGTCAAAACTCGTTAATAGATTTAATTACAGTGTTATACAATAGTATTATTTGTTATTCTTGAGCATTGTCGAGCTATTTTTTGGAAAACCATTTTGCTGCTGCAGGCCATTATGATGTAATTAATTATAATAAACATGACACGCTTGCCGTATATTTCATTCCAAATCAACGACGAAAAAAAAAATCTTCCGATCTTGAATCACGCCAAAATTTAAACGGTTTCTGACAGATGCGATTGCCATTCGCATTTATTGCGAGAACATGTTTCAGAGGGACTCGAAGTCCACCCAGCCGGCGAAGAAAATAAACGTCCAGAGCAAAAGTGAAACATTGCAAGAAGCCTTCGCTCACCACGAAGAGAACGAATTCTCACTCAAACGATCCGAGAAGAGAGCCGACATTTTGAGCGGCGCGTCCGCTTAACGACACGTGGCGAACACGAGACCTCCGGCTCGCTGGAAGCAGCCCGCGTTTCAGTGGCTGAGTGGCTTCCGTGGGCAGGGCCCAGCTGCCATGGCAACGCGTCGCCTTGGAACGACACGGAGCGGCCGCGGCCGCGGCCGCGTCCTCGCGAGGCGGCTAAGAATAAACGCCCCGCCCAGGGCCCTGCACTCACGAACCTCACCAGCCTCTTCACCGCACTGATTACATACACAAATGTTCCGCTAACGCGTTAAAGAAATGCTTACAGATCTGCATAAACCGAAATTGTTGAATCTGAGAAAACAAAGTTTGTAAATAAATAGCAAACAGCAATAAGTAACAGTTAAAACTTTTCACAAAATTTACCAAATGGTTCTTGCCATAAAACAGTTTAATCGTGTTAGGACGTTCATTGATAAATGCATCAGTTCTCTTCATGCATGACAATCCATAAAAGTATCGATTTATCAACAAACTTTGTTAAGTTACCTATTAGACAATCCATATACAAAAGATAAAATAACTAGTTTTATATTAATCAGATCTCTCGATTCGGATAAACGCCTTTTCACTTCTTATAAAACGTCTGCAGTATATAAATACTAAACAGATTTCACCAAAACGCAAATAGCATGTTTCATTAACTTATAAAAAAGTAACGGAATAATTAGTGAATAAACCATTGCCAAAGTACAAGCTTCATAACAAAGCAGAAATTATTGAAGGCCGTGAAAACATACTAGAAAACACACACACAGCAAACTGCTGGAAAATATAACAAATTAAAATGAATGAATGATTCACCCACCGTAGATAAAAAAAGTCGAAAAATAAAGAAAAACACTACACAAAAAATGTGTTGGAAGGCACAAAAGAAGACCAAAAGCAAACATGCGTTTTGTCAGTGGACGTGAACTGGCAGAGTGAACGTCGCACAATCACGTATCGCCGTTTATTCGTTCCTTGATGATGATGGCTCTTCCGCGCACGCGCCGCGCCCCCACGAGCACGGTTTCGAGCACGCGTAAATCCGCCGCCTCTTCTCCGGGCGCCCGTCGGCGTTGGCCACGCCCACGCCGCCACCCCCGCCTTCGCGTTTAACGCAGAGCCCGCACGTTGCACAGACACTAAATCTCAACCCACGCGGATTCCTTTTAAAGCCGCGTCCTACCACACTTAAATGGCGATCGTTCGACGTAGAGGAGGCGGCGGCGGCGGCGGCGGCTGTGGCGGAGGTAGCGTGCAGAGAAATTAAGCGAACAGGTTCTGCAAGTGAACGCGCTGTGTGCGCCGGTCTCGGCCCGTGCGGGGGAGCGGGGGCAGGGGCGGGGGCGGTGTCCAGGGTGGGGGCGTTTGTTCTCTTTTAACCTCACTTTCAGCTTCGGCCGATTGTCGTGCCGCTATCGGTCTACGCCCTCACTCGCCTGTCAGAAGCAAAGGCGCGGCGCGGCTGCTCGCAAGTACTACAAGCACATTCCGTTGCGGCGCTGAATAATTGTCCTGAATAATTACTGTCACATAAAAATGTTTAGTTCAAGTCACTACTGTCGGTACCAAGTTTAACAAGTAAACAAATGTAAGAGAGACTAAGATTGTAGACTGGAAATAAAAAAAAGAAAATGCCGGTCCGGATGGCTGAGATCGTTAAGGCAGTAATGGCGTAGCTATCGCGGACCGAAGGATCGTGGCTTCGACTCCAACCTGCGGCATGGCTGAATTTGTGTTCGTCGTTTCACCCACTATCACCACATAATGTCATCTTCAACACCGTTAAATGCAATAAATGATCGCAAATGACCTAGATGATAATGCTAGAGATATAGAGAGAGAATAGAGAGAGAGAGAGAGAGAGAGAGAGAGAGAGAGAGAGAGAGATACACATACATATATATCCACAAAGAAAACTTTCAAACAATGTTTACAACAACTAACCACGCCTCTTGTTTGCCTATGACGTTAATACTCATACATTTTTGTAATCACTCTTATCATCGTCGTGTAGTTACATAAAAACGACAGAAGGGAAAACGTGCAGGGAACCGAGAGATTTTCTACTTAAAAATATATTCCGTAACTTAAGACAAATCAATTCGAATATCCCGAAAGCAAGATGATGATGCATAGTACAAAAGGCCCAACAGCGGAGCACTTGTTCGTAGCCCGCAGAGCGGTGCCCCACCGCCCGCGGAGAAGCCATCGCCCGGGGGTTTCAATGGCGCCTTCCCGCATTGTTCCATCTGACGACCTTCGTCTCTGCCCTCTACTACGAGTACCATAACTTTTCAGGATCGCATTGACGTCATCCACCAAACAACATTCATCTTACCACTTTTCTTCGCCTACTTCGCGCCCATAACAATGATATTTTTGTATTTTCGACAGTCTGAATATTCCTCTGTCTGATTTTATAACTACGACCTTACTCAACCGCTTGAATTCTTCACAATTTCAAAACCCAATTGTAAACTTTAATAAAAATATGCTAATACATATGTGGATATAGTTATATGATGCGATGGTTAAAAATTATGTATGGAAATGCATTGAAAGTTAGGTTCAGAATAGTATGACAAAATGTATGTTTTTGAAATTAAAAAACGAATTGATTGAAATACATTAATGTCTAATCTGAATCAATACAGCAATACTGTTCACAACTAAAATATGATGTAGAGAATGCACATATCCAATGCTTCATCAGCGTAAGTGGATCTAAAAGGAGCAGAGGGATTCGTAAGGTTCGAGATTCGATTCCCGTTCCTAGGCTTCCTCTGACTGTGCGGTGGAGAGAGAAAACTCAAAACGCCACGCAGCCATGCGACAATTCACTTCATGATTCTTCATTTCAATTTGCCTGGCGAAGCGAAGTATGCACACGTCTCTTCCAGCGCTGCAGACGATTTTTTTGTGACTCGCACGTGAAGCCGAAGGGGCACGAGAGGCCCTGTCGCAGGGTCAACGACCACTGCCCGGCGAGGCACGCGCGCACGACAGGAGAAAAGAAAGAAGCAAAAAGAACACCTGCTGCCTCCGGCGCCCGCCCTCACGCGGGAGCTAATCATTTCGGTGTTCCGCCAATAAGTTCGTGAATTTAGTGAATGTGATAACCGAGAGGTGACGGATTTCCTATTGCGCTGGACTGTGACAGCCGGCGCCGATTTACATGTTGGCTTGCAGGGCGGGGGGTCCTCCGCAGATGTCTCCCCAAGCGGGATAACTTCTACGCTCCTGACATGTATGCAGTGCAACGCACGAAGTGCAGGTGCAGTACGCGTGTTTGTGTACACGGGGGTGAGGATGGGACAAATATGAGGAAGGTAAGATAGCGTGCGGTCAGCGGTCACTTTTGTTATTGCTCCTGCAGCGCCTGGCGTTGACGGGAGAAACCACTAAAAACTACCAACCAGAAGAGCAGGTCGCTAGAATTCTCTTCTTACAGCGACTGATTCCCATCTGGATGTGTATTAGCTGGTATCAAAAATCCGCTATTGCCCGCACTCGGACCTCCCGGTTTGAGACGTTGAAAGAGCGGCAGCAGATTTTGCAGTGAGCCGTCACAGGCGGTCTGGGTGGCTGCTGGCATGACTAGAAGGGTGCAGGCAGGGGCAACCGGCAGAGGTGGAAGGAGAGCGGTGTGGTCTTCTCCCCTTTTTTCCCCTCCGCCACAGCCCGATGCCTCGCGCGTCGCGTCGCGGGACAGCATTTCTCACAGAGGAGGGAATGGCCCAACTATCTAATTAACGAACCTAAATATTCAAAAATATCATCACACGCAGATAAATACAAACCAAATGTCTCAAACGTCAGCGAAAACCAGAAAGACTCCCAATTATCTGGCGACGAAAATTTAACAGGGTGGCCACTCATTTCCTGGAACAAATTTCCCTGACGTTTTCAGATTTTTCTGTGCATTTTTTTCACTGGTAAGATTTGTAGAATATTTCACTGCATTAAAATTATTAAAGCAAGCCTGATACTAATTTGTCAGCTGTCATTTCCCCCCGATAAAGTATTTTTTTCCAACAAATAAAAATTGAGTCACTCTTTTTTCTCGACTTTTTTTTACTTTTTTATTTCTTTTAGGAAAAATACCTAGTTACATTACCGTCTCAAAATTTTACCTCACTTGAAACGATTGTTGAACAAAATCCCTTTTTTTCCGACTTTTCCCGAACGATGAAATTCTCTGATTTTCCCCGGTTTTCTATGTTTTCTAGAAAGTGGCCACCCAGTTTTTAGATAACAGCGTTGATAACAAAAAGCAATCGCACTTATCTACAGGACACTCGTAGATTCGTTAATATTCGTAGGATTTAAGAATCGGCATTCCTCAAGGCTCGAGCTTAAATTGGGAGAAAGTGTGGCCACTCGAACATTGGAACTTCCTTACCCCAACGCAGGATAAGTCCCCACAATACAAGTTTCAAAATGAAGAAGGTTGATTTTAAATACTTTCATCTTGGAGATAAAAATGACTAAAAATGCCAATTATAGTTAATTTCTTAAAAACAATTTTTTAAAGTATTTTATTATCCACAAGTCCTGGGTTGATAAACGGCGATGTCTTCTTAACTGGTATCTGTTATCCAATGCGTAAAAATGAAATTAAACATATGTGTATAAATAAAAGTAACAAATACTGCACCATCAATTCTGTTCCCAAGTAACACATATAACGCAAAATCTATCACTTTGATGCCAATTTTCGAAACACTAAAGCGAAAAGGATTTTATTCATAAGCGATGGGCAGAAGGTACAAGAATTGATTACAAAAGCAAATTGTGATGAACGTATTATTGAGTTAACGGAGAAATGAAAGTGTCCCATAATACTCGTTAATGTACCTTGTTCCCGCTCCACTCGATATGCCATGACTACGACCAGAAGTAAGCAGTGAAGGTTCCATAAACGACCGCAGAGCCAGACAGGCAGAGATAAAAACACAATGACAAATAGATCATAGAAAAGAGGAAGAAACACTAACAGAAGTACAGAGGAATCTTACATTATTACACTTGAATTTATCAGATTTATGGCAAGAGTCCCTCACTTTTAAATTTATAATACAACCGCATGTAATGGTCTTGGCAAATTGGGGTGTAACAGCAATTAAGCAATTTCCAATCTGACGTATCTCCAAGAAAAATTAGTTTTTCAGGAAGGGAAAGCATTCAAATTTAGCCTTTTAGTTCAACATTAGTTTCAACGGTTTTCGGATACTCTTTAACACAGGAGAATCGCCATTTTCGAACACTATTTCGCAGCGTGATAGAGAAACATCTTTGGATATTTTGACACGTTCAACTGAAAAACAAATGGAAATGAACATTGGTCACTTTGCAAAGCTCTTCAATTTTCTACACCACCAGCAACCTCAAGGAACTACGACACAGGGGGAATTTCAAAAGTCAGCAGAACGAAAGGACATTCCACATGAATAAATTGTTATTAAAACTAGTTCCTTCTGTTATTTACCAAAATTCACTTCGTTCAGGATGAGCTTCATAACATCTCGAAGATTTCTACTGTTAGTTCAAATCCGGTTTATTCCACCCAAAATGTGGAGAGAACACCCTCATCCCTATCATACCGAATACGGATGTGACAAGATTTGAATTTTTATTGCAGAATTTTCACACACAGATTAACTTGATTTGATAGAAAACTCCTCAGTATGATTAGCAATGATAGTATTTTTCTTTTAAACTCGAACACGCTCACGTGGTGAATCCATTCCATAATAGTATACCTTCCTGAAAGCAAATCCTCAGAAAATGGAACAGTTTTTTTAAATGTATTTAGAATAGCTTTACAACCACAGAGTGGTGTTGATTTATCGAATTTATCACATTTTTTTTCTGCAAGACTGCCACATTCAGAAAGTTAGGAAAGAACCGGTGACTTTCGGAGGTGAAGGCAACCGAAGCATGGCGACAGTTACATCACTTTCCCTGGTTGAGTGTTGCGGTACCTTACCTCCCACGCCCAAACAACCGTAAATCCCATGAGTTGAGAGAAAACATTTAAAAAGCATCAATACATACACTTGTCTCGTGCCCTTGACGTTTCAAGAGCAGAGCGGAGATAACGTTTTCGTTGCGCGGTTCATGTAATAAGGAGATTAGGTAACGCGAGCTCGAAAACGAGTGCGTACAGTTGCAGCACGCGCAATCTTCGTGTCTATTCACACTTACTGTGTGAATACACACGTGAATTTTACAAAGACTCGACTCGACTCTAGTGAATACACCTGATCGTAATTAAATCTGTCAATACGAATTACAAAAAATTGTATGAATTTAGTAATTTCTTTTTATTCTTCACGGTGAATGCTAATATACGGTTCTATATGCAAATAAAAAACACATTTTTTTAAAATCAATTTTCTGTTTATTATCGGTGAATAGTGTTGAATTGATGGATATCGACGGCAAAACTTGATGTTAACCGTGCGCAGGGTTGCTACAAGGATAACAATGGAATTAAGGACATCCGAAATATATTTCATAGCAAATTATTTTCATACAAGTAAATAGTATATCACATAAATCGTATAACAAGGAAATAGTAAATCATGCAAACAACGAAACAATAGATGAAGATAAATTATATTGCACACTTTCAACAATAACAGGGGGGCCACTTTTTCCAGGACGAATTTCCCGGACTTTTCCAAGTTATCCAGGTAATTTCCTTATTTTTCCCAAGACAAAATTTATGAATTATTGCAGGGTATTTAAATAAAACATGACATTGAAAGATACAACACTGATATTCACTGAACCCTTTTCGTCGTTGCATTCCACATTTTCTTGCACTAACACTAACATTGTGTGAGAGAAAGAGAGACGCACTTCGATTCAAAACACACAGTATCTTTCTTTATTTTTCATTTCTCTGATTGCACAGTACAAAGTCAAAAAAATGCTTAACAAAGGAATTAGCCGCTTGCGTAGCTGTAGCTGATAGTTCTGTGATGTAGTTCACCAATAGTCCCAAATCGCAATTTTTGCAGGCGTGTGTGGCATTATAACAATAAAAGTTCAGGGCATTTGGTAGACACAGACAAAAATCTGGCGGGACAGCGGGGCACGTCGATATTCAGGACACACCCCGCTTTCTTAAGACGTATGACAACTCTAACCATGCGACATAACTGAACTTGGTTAACTCCAATAAACCACAAACAAAAGTTTGGCCCACTAGAAGTTAAATCTCTATTTAATGTCCTTCCCGAAAATTTACATGCCAGAGACGCCCGTGAGTATGTAAGAAATGAGATCCGACATGACAACCAAAATAAGCGATGGCTTTTCGCAAGGTTACGCTAGCACTCATAATAAAGAAATCGTTCAAAAATAAAAGTTCAGCATGGTAAATTGGGAAATGATTTGAGATTTGCCCTATTCCCAGCTTTTGTAACTTTTCATTGATTTACAATCGCGCATTAACTTTATAACTGAGAGGCAATTACCACATCCTTAATACAAGTGCTTCCATGATACGACGTTTTTCTATGCAATGGAGTAAAATACGTAAATAACTGATTTACATAATAAAAAGTGAATGTTATATTTTGGATAATAAATGGGTTATTCCTTGTAAAATTAGGCAGAAATTCCCCGGGTATATCTAAATTTATTAAATCTGTACAAAAATGTTTTGATATAGTGAAAAAAGCAAAACATTTTTCAAATATTTTTTTAACGCATGGATGTGAAAATTAACCTTTTTTGACTAGACTAGGGGATTTTATGACACGAGTTTCAAAAGTTGCCTTCAAACTCAGTTTTACTGTCATTTGAAGTTTTGGTTTTTGATTCGTGTAGTAAAAAACTAATGACTAATAACTAATTTTTGATGTCCCTGAACAGATTCCAAAACCATAGAAGATAGAAATGCGCTAAAATCTAAATAATCAGTCAAATACTACAAAATTTACTCCCCAAAAAGCTTATCATCAATTTTCAAGGTTTGGGACTAAAAATCAAGGGGAGTTTTGGCGCAAAAACATTACAATGGAGGAGTTCTGATTTTCTAAAGTTATCTTTTTAAATTGATACTCTATTTTTTTCGTTTTCAAGACAATTCGATACTTAAGAACCAAAAGTGTAAATTTTCAAGTTCCTTTATAATATTCAATTTTACATAGCCAGGCATTAAGTAATCTTGTAATTCGTTACATTTTTAATAATAACTATAGCTGGTACCACATTTTTTAATACAATACAAACATGTTTCAGTTAAACAAGTTAGCAAAATTCTCGAATAAAATTAACTTTTACACAAGGAACACAGACTTCAAAAATGCTATCATTTTTTTCATCTATTGTTCTACATTAAATTTGTTTTCAAGAAAAGAAGTATTCTGCATTATTTGAGCACTTTTACAATCTTCGGTAGGGTGAAATATTACGAATATAAAATCATACTATAAACTTTTACCCAATATAACCCAATAAGTAGCCAATCACAAATGATAAAAAATACAAAGCTGCACCACTGCACACTACGCTGAATTTTCGTGAGTTTGAATGGGTGACCACATTTGAAAGGGTGAAAACCAGAACGGTATAAGTGACATTTTATAAATTCTGAGAAAAACGTGTTTATTTTAAGCTATATTTTCGTGGTTTTAATTAACAATTCAAAAGCCGTGGTATTAATGATGGCGCAAAGCACACGAGCAGTGATATGGAATTAAATAAACAATTTTCTCAGAAATTACAAAATGTCACTTATATTGTTCCGGTTTTCACCCATTAAATTCGTTTATATTACAATGTTAACTGACGAATAAACATGTTCTTTGACTAAGTATATCTGAAATAACGGTTACATTTACCCCATCTACACTTGGTTGTGTCTGTTATTCACTTTAGAAGGACAATGAGATACTTAACTATCAATACATAACAGAAGCTACTTAAAAAGTAGCATTTTCTTCAGCAAATGAGAGCAAAAATAAAAGGAACAACTATTAACAGGTTCTAGTAAAAAATTGTTAAATGCTTTGCTTGTTAAATAAAAGCAATCTTCACGATTACCGTTTTCGGAACTGATGATAGGCATTCCATTTCAAAACAAGAGGAATTTTCATGATATTTTCAGTGTAAATGAATAAAATAAGACCAACATATACGTCAAATTCTTATGGGATGCACAAAACATTAACATTTTGCAAAGCTTTAAACAATTTTACTTGAGATGTTGCGGCAGCTAGGACACCAATAAATAACTTATTCGTGAACTTTGTAAATAGCTCCAAATTATTCGTAAATAATCATGGATTTCATTTTAATTGATTGTACATCTTTCGGTATGGACAAGTTAAGGAAAAAAAATTCCAACATCAATTAGCAATTCTACTTGCAATTAACTTTCGTACACGATGAGAGTTTTACTAATAACAAACTTCTCGGATGCAAATGTTTTATGAAGTATGGTGTTCTGTTTCATGAAAGCAATCAAGGCAAGATGTGCCCAAAAAAATTAAAATCATGCAGTGAGAGAAATTACCAAAATGTAAATGTAAAAGAAAAAAGTAATGAGCGCAGTAATTGTATCACCGTCGCATTCATGCAGCGTGAGGAAGAGGGGGCGTGGCCTAAGCCAAGGACTGCATTTCTGACAATTTTAGTGATCTTGAGGTCTCGAGAGGTCTAGCGCTAAAAGAAGGACGGCAACCTTCGATCAATATTCCGACATAACCAGCCCCTTCCACTACATATTGATCCGGGCCTGCGATGAGAGAACCGCCACGAAAACCACATCCCACGCTATTCGCAACTATTCTGACGACCCCCGAAGTATATCGAAAAAGTGGAAAATTCTTACCCTTACATGATAAACAACTACGAATGTTTTCGCACCAATATGTTCCGAAAAAGCATATTCCTTTGCCGCATAGGAGTTGAATTTCCAAATCAAATGCTCGCCCACCGTCAGAAAAGGTATCCAGTGGTCATCGCCTTGTATTCGGGGAATCGACACACTAGTTCAATGGCAGTCGGGCTAGGGAACATGACCTTGCACTCACTACAAAGGCACAAAGTGTAAACATTCCTAAAATGTCTGGCACTTCACATGGTCAACAAAAGTTTCATAAATATGAAATAGCATATTGTACTTCATCCTAAAGAAATTTTAATAAAAGCAGAAAATTTAACACATGAGCGAAAACTAAACATGGTGAAATTTATTATTTTTATAGATACCCAACCCAATTGCATGTAGTGTATATATTTCAAGTTTCAAATTATTTAACTATAATCTACAAGTTTCTTAAATTACATCGGGCATTTTATTATAAATTCTTTCATTCAGGGCACTAACTTATGCCAAAGAAGTAATTAGTACCTCTATTCTGAATGGCAACCACAACAAATAGAAACGCAAAATAATAAGTAATGTACTAAAAAACTCTGTCCGTAACTATTTCAGTATCAATTACACCGAAAAATCCCTGCATTTTAGCGATGTACACTAGGAGTTATTTTTAAAAACTTACCCAATAGTTACTATTTAACACTGAGCACAACGTAAGTAGACAAGAAAATATCAATGAAAATGATAGACTATTCAATAAATAAACGCGCTGTTTCAAAAAATAAAAGTAACTTTAAAGATAACAGAATAAACAATTCATCGATCTCGTGTATGATGTAATGTCAAAAGTGTATACGCATAAAAGCATGTTCTCTATAAACATTGTAACTTGACACACCGCAAAAAATACCTGTTACGAGAACAAAATTATTCGCAGGAAAAAAAATAACCTGCACTTTCACTTTGTTCAATGTTACGCGAGAGCTGTCCCGATCTTGAAGTGGATTTAGGTGAAGGGCCGCGCAAGACGCCTAGCGACAATGACCGTGACACTCGCATGCCGCCGATTAAAACTCACCGCACCGGCTCAACAAAACTAAATAAAACGTTCTAAACAAGTTACACAGGTCATGTACGTTACAGATAACAGCCCACGGATGATTCTTCAAATATTTCAGCACCTGTTACATTTTGTTTCGCCTTTCGATCTTTCTTTGTGTGTTTAACTTCAGAAAACAAACATAATTCTACAATTTCATGAGTGAAGCACTATAAAATAAACCTACCTATCAGAACTCTCGGAGCTATCGTATCGGTCAGCACATCTTTTCTTCCTGCAATTGTCTCCGGCGTCCGGGCAGAGGGATGTAAAATCCACATGTTCCGTGTTAGCACTACAAAGCATATCTCTAGAAGCGTGCACACCCAAAGTCACCACGCCATTCACTCGAAAATTGGAACATAATTCTCCACTTTCACCGTTAATATAAAACGTCGATTTTAAGCTGTTCAGTCCCTTACTGTTTAAACTATCTTTATGCGACATTCCAAGTAAATCTACAGTCTCTTTCACTGCAGTACCATTATCGTTATTTGCCGTCCCTTCCACACACAGCCCGTCTGCCATCTTGTTTGGTACGCACAGCAACACTGAGTGACGTCACGACAAGGAAGAGGGTGGGAGCAGCGCTTCGTGACGTCACAGTCATCTTTTTTTTGGTCCCTCTCCTTTCTCTTACTCTCACTGTCCATTGGCTAACGATCAATTACATAATTTACAGCAGGAGTAATGACTTCACTCGTATTAAATATGAACGTTTGACCCAATGACCGCCAACGTAAAGACCTCCAAAATTATTAAGTCCTGTCTTCGGTCAACAACCGGCAAGTCACCAATGAAACTAGGGTTCTACACGAAAACTCTCTAGATCTCTCTACTAATCTTTTTAATGTTTCATAAACAAATATACATAAGAAGTACATTGGCAAGGCACATAGAATTGAAAAAAAACTCTTTGTCATCCAATAAAAGTCTTGCTTTCATGGCAATCGGCTAAGGAACACAAATAACAAGATATGAAATGTAAATCAGTAATTTATGGAATTGTTTAAATAAACTGCATTCTAGAACATTTTCATCATTATGAACATCGACATTCAGTTTGTAATTTTTTTTTTTTTTTGTCTTACTACAAGGTAATGAAGCAGTGTTCTTTCATGTGATGAAAAGTTCCTGCTGGTGTCAAAAAAAAAATCACTTGAAATTCAAATAATTTGATTGTATTTCATTAAATCAACACCAAAAATTAAGAATTTTTTAATGTACACTAAAAAATACACTTATCACACACCTGCTTCTGTTGTTTTTCTTTTTTTGCACACAAACATTCATTTGAATGTTTCAATCAAGAAATATAAATTCATTTTAGTGTTGAACAAATAAATGTGATAATTATTATACAAAATCTTTAACTGACACATAACAAATTTCACAAGTTCTTCATGAATCATAGATTTAAATAATTGCTTTTATAAAAGCAATTCAATGCACCAATTATCCAAATGTCAACAATTTCACTAAAATGTATATTTAATAAAATAAAATACAAAAATGAGGATTCTTAGAAAAAAGACAGAAAGGAGTAACAATTACAACAGTAGCTTTTATCTGGAAATATCAAGTGCCCCATATTATTCCATAATGCTTGTACATGTTGAAAATCATCTTAAAGTATGCACTGGCAAGGCATTCTAATAATACACACTGGACTTTAAATAAGAAAAACTAGAATATCGCAAACCCAATAAAACCATTAAAGCACCAAATGAAAATAACCAAAATAACAATCCAACCACTTCATTTAATAAAATTGTAACAGAATCCATCATGTACCCATTAACATGATTAAAAATCAGTAGCATACAATATAGTTTGCCAAATAGGTCTACATACATTGAACTTACAACTATCAACACCAAAAGAATTTATAAAAGCAATCAAATATATCAGAAAAATACAAGAAATACTAAAATAAAAAGAAAGCAGCTAAAACACAAACAAATTTCATTCAAAATATGTACAAAACATTTAAAGATTAACCCTTATCAAGGTTCATCACAATGAAACAAATTCTTTGCAATATGTACATTATCTCCTTTTCTTCATCTATATACATTATAGAATTAATCCAGAAATAACAGTTGATAACTGGATCATGAGCAAAAAACTATATTACAGCTGGTTGAGTGCAACTGGAAATGCAATCAGTTTTTTAAACAGGTACAAGGGAAGAAGAGTGTTTACAGTCAAACAATCTTCCAAAACAGGCACATTGTATACCACATAGACAAATCGGAAAGGGGCTGATAAACTAGAATGAGTGATCAACAAACACGGGTGTCCAGAGAAAATGACAGGCCTGGGGCAGTAGATCCACTATTATGAACAAGTCCCCCTCCCCCCCGAATTAATTTCTCCTTACAACAGAAATAACTTCTAGTGGTTGATTTGAATAACAAGTAAATACTTTTTTTTATTTTTTTAACTGAAAACACATGTTTGGGGCCTAATTAACTAGTGGTCTGAGGCAAGTTGCTCCAATGCCCTTCCCCCCTTCCGGGCACCCCTGTCAACAAATGTAATACCCAGAGCAACAAAATCGAAGTCAATGAATATTATCTATCTTTAAAATAGTACTTCATGCTTTCTATTACTGGAAAAACTAATGTATTTAATCAGTTATTACAATAATGCAACTTTCTAATGGATGAAAGGGAAAAAGAACAAAAAACACCTCATATGGTTTCATGATATAAGATGCTGTATCTCGTAACACAAGATTGAAAGACCTCAACATTCTTTTTAAATTACTTCACTTATTTTGGGTAATAACTTTGAAACTGATTTAATTTTTTTTCCTGAACACTTTTATATCTTCTTACTTGTCAATGGCACAAAGGAAAAATAAATTAGGAGTTCCCCAAACTGACAATTCCCATTACTGACAATTTGCAAAAACAATTATTAATACAAAGAAAAAGAGCCAGTGCATGATAATTTTCCATTCACCAGACATGGTTTGAAAATATTATAAAATTGGTACAAAGAACCTAACTCAGTATTGTTTAAAAAGTGTTCTATGTGAGACACAGTATGACCAGAACACAAACAAAAATAAATTCGTACTAAGATAATAAAGATCTGTTGTAATTCACTAAGTCAAAGAGACAAAAGAAACCACTTCAGGATTTAATGCGATCTTATTCAAAGCAATATTATAATTCACTGTATAAATAATTGACATCAATGAGGATAGGGTACATTAATATTAAATGGAATTCAGTACATTATATTTTCAATGTATGGAATCTTTGTAAACATTAACTTATTCTGCTGGGTAAAGCCAAAAATAAAATAAAATATAAAAGTGAAATATCTGATGATAACGAGTTCATTTTAATACCTGAAGTGTTGAAACCAGGCTACAAGGTTCTATCATACTTGAGCGAACAGCACAATATCATTTGTCATGAATATAAATGCATATTAGGAGGCTTAATATACTTGAGAACTTCGATGAGAATCATTCATTTCACCACAACAACAATGTACACTTTGCTATCAAACTTCTCTAAACTTTTAAAACAATAATTCCTTCATAACGATAGAGAGCAAATAAAACACCGGAAAACCTATATACTTACAGTACTTGAGCAATGATTATCAGTAATTATTGAACTAACAATAAAATGTTTCAGCAACTAAAAACAAGTTTTCCATGGTATAGATGATAATCTTTAACAAACTTTACCAGAAAATATTTCCACAATATAAAATGGATCAGACACACCCAGATTTTGTTTTATAATTACCACTGTCTTATATATTGAAATGTTCAAGTTTTTTATTTTATGTCCTTGATAATATTTTTGGATAGTCAACTTAAGTCTAACAATTTTGTAACTCATGGTCATGTTCGTTTGAGGTCAAATTTTTACATAGACTCATTATGTAACAATTCAAAAAACATTTATTTTGATCTGCAAAACAATGAAATAACTATATTTCCTAAACTGTTAAATAATGAGTTTATGTAAATATTTAACCTCAAACTAACATGACCATGTGCCACATAATAGCAAGATTATATGGACTGACTAAAAACATTATAAAGGACATAAAATAAAAAAACAGCTTACAACTAAATTTAAATTTAGCATCAATACAAATAATAATTTCTCTACACAATTTACAATTTTGTATATTTCACAAAGTTTTTCATTGTTTCATTGGACAAAGATAAAGACATTCACACTTCTTATAAGGCACATATAATACTTCTTGATCATTAAATTGCTTACAGTTGATCACAGACAATACAAAAATTTTATCTCAATTTATGAGACAAATGACAATCACTCAAAAGAAAAGCAACTATATTTAACATCTTCATAAATATTCATATCACAATATATGTTCTTTAATCACGCATACATTTTAGCAAAATATACTACTGAAAATAAAAACTAGCATTATCTTACAATGATATGTTTCATGGCTTTGAGCTGTCATATGTAATACAAAGTAAAAATGTCAAAGATACACTATACAACATTTTTGTTTTCATTTGATGTTCATTGCTGTATAAGGCACTATCAAACTTCAACAATTAAAATCATTCAAAGTTTGTAAAACTTGCTTATTAACATTTGATAAAATCTATTCACTACACTAATATGAAACAATGAATTTCAAAAATAAGGCACCCAATGTGGAATACCTAACAGCAAGATGAAAATATATACTCAAAAGTGGATCTTCTATAAGAGCACCAAGAAATGCAAATTTACAAAATTATTTTCACATTTAAAATGTATCAAAATATTCGCAAGATTACTCGGCATATTTATTGCTTTTACGATAATCACAACATCCAGTAATTTTGTTATGTCCACAATGAGGTAGGCATGATTCCTTCCATTGTTACAGCATTAGGTGTTAATACTTCATCTTTCAAGAATTCCAATGGCAAGCACACCAAGTGGCCCTAAAACATAAATTGCAAAACAATTTTACAAAAAGAACGTCTGTGATATTCATTATCAATAAAAGTGTCCAATACAACCATGAACATAAAGAAATGTTGCACCAAAATAGAATTCACAAACAAGTCATTAATCTCCAAAGAAGTGTTTTGAAGATAGATACCCTAAGAATTTAAGTTTTATGAATAGCATCTAACTTTAACAAATGTGCAGTACAACAAAGAAAAATGAACAATTAAATATTATTAAACCAAAATTCATTTTATAAAAAGAAAATGAACTTAATAAAATTAACTTCAAATTAAAAATAAATTGGAAAGTACATTTTGTTCTTTGATTTGCAATGACTTACTAAGGAAATGATTATTAAAGTCATTGCTTTCTTTTTAACTCCATTGCATTACTTAAGACTACATGTATTTTGGAACTTAAGTGCTTTTATTTATTTTCAAGCTTGAATTACTTTTTTTAAACAAATTTTAATGTTCACCTTTTCATGGGCTTTGGCAGAAAAAGAAACATATTTTGTTTTCTATTTGAAATGTTTCTCTTTATCCTTAAGAAAAACTATTGTGTACACTTTTGTTTTGTGTTAAATTTATGAAAATTAAACAATTATATTGTAAATATCACATATGCCATGAGAATGAGAGATTTCTCTCATCACATTATTTCTAAGTGTACAACAGACTTTAAAAAAAAAAGGTGGCATCTCTTTTTATCTTTCTTGTGAAAGTTTTGCTTACTTATTTTTGAAAAATGAACTTGACGTGATTTAAAATTACAAGAAAATTACTCATATTTTGGAGGAATAAAATTAAACCTTTTTTATTTTTTCCTGAACCAATTTTAAGTGTTAATACTGATGAAAAAATTAAAGTAAGAAAAAAATTGGTAGATTAAGATTAAGGTGTGTGAACAGTTTGAGAAAAATAGTTAAATCTTTGGAAACTTTACAAATTCAGAGATTTTCGTGAAAACGAGACGACATAATTATAATTGGATTGTCTTTTACAACAAGAAATTTTTAAAAAATTGACAATAATTTTTTACGACAATTTTGAAAATTTAGAATGAGCAAAACATAAAAAATCCCTAAAAAAATGAAGCAGGGAAAAAAAAAAAATCTCATGAACTCCACTTTTAAGTGAAAATGTTTGGTGAGTGTTTAATCCAATTTTTGCAACTATTTAAGAGCAAAATTTAAATGTTGAAGTATTTCAGGAATAAATCTTTACGATATTAATAGGTAATTGGATAATATCCGTGATCACTGCAAGATATTTTTTTTTCTCTCTTGTAAAATGTTTTTCAGGAGTCAGAGAGATGTTGATTTCCTTGATTAAATTATAAAATCCATTTTAAATTTGCAGGACCTTGAATTAAGGCAGACTAATCTGAGGATATACATATTGAACACAATCCTGTGAGCGATCATTGTTTGAAATGTAAAAATGTTACACCACTTGATTATTTATTACGATATCTTTGGACTCCACAAAAAGTAAATTGTTAAATTACTTCAGGAACTCTGGGAGATTATTCCCTTTAGTGCAAAGGGAAACTCATTTCAATTGAGGATCGCCTGCCAAAGATTCGGCTAAACTTACTTACATTTAATCATAAAATAAAAAAGAAAGGAAAGATTATTTTTATATATGAACTCACCTGGACACCTGACAAAAGTTTCATAGCTGCACCTCTGTCTGATATACTTAAAGGCACTTCCTCCTGAAGTTTTTTCAAAGTAGAGAAGTTAGTTGCTCTATCAGAGGGAAGGCAATGGAACACCTGAAGAAAGTACAAGAAAATTAGACAAAATCTAGCTCCCCCCTTAATTAGCTGAAGACTCCCTCACTATAGTCTTAAAGTAATTGGAATGCATGAAATTGAGATATTAAAAAATATGCATTTTTAGAAATAAATCAAAAATCTAGTGTTAAATTTGACTGGGGGAAAATCAGAACAGTGTAAGTGACATGTTATAAATTCTAAAAAATCTGATTATTTAAGTCAATATCACGGTTACATCATGGATCTTAGTTTCATGTTTACAACAAAATTCAATTGTTCACTAAAATCATTACAATACATTGTCACTAAAACATAGCCTAAAATAAACACTTATTTCTCAGAATTTATAAAATCATTTATACCATTCTGTTTTTCACCCATTCATTTGTCACAAAGAATGTTCCAGTCTTTAGTATGTGCAGTCTTCAGTATTATCACCAAAAGATTCCAAAATGCCATATTATTGTAATTTGAAAGAAATTAATGAAGTCAGTAGTTTGATACCTCTAACTTAAAAAAATAGTATATACTTCATTGATACATTAACTAACTTCTTCAAAACTGATGGCAAAAAATAGTGAGACATCCTGAGAAATGAATGATCAAATTCATTATTAAAAGCCAGCTCTTTGATAAAATGTTAATTTGTGAAGAATTCATTTGAAATTATTTTTATTAGTTAACTGGAGAACTCAGAATAATCATTTTTTTATTAATATCACCAATGTGAATTAGTTTTACTTAACTTATTTGTTTAGCTTTATTGCTTTGATTCTGTCAAGATTATAATTTTTTGTACATTATCTATTATTGATTCTGTTGGGTTATGGAATTCATGAAGATCTAGAAGCTAAAACTAAGTTTATGGGGAATACAAAATCCCATGTATTTTAATTTTTCTGGGAATAATCGACATATACCCAGTAAATCTGCTAATCACGATTTACTTCAAATTAATTTCAGTTATGAATCAAAGTTCATAACATACTGAACAGTCACTGATTAATCTCATTTTCATTTAATGAGGAGGTAGCAAGACCAGGTGGGTTGAAGATTCTGCAATATTTTATTTACCAAATGTAGGAAGAAAAGAAAAGAAAGGAAGAGAAGAAAAAAAAAAGAGAAGAAAAAAATAGAAGAAAAAAAGAGAAGAAAAAAAAGAGGAAAAGAAGAGAAGAAAAGAAGAGAAGTAGAAGAGAGAAGAAAAGAAAAGAAAAAAAGAGAAGGAAAGAAAAGAAAAAAAAGAGAAGGAAAGAAAAGAAAAAAGAGAAAGAAAGAAAAGAAAAAAAGAGAAGGAAAGGAAAGGGAAGGGAAGGAAAGGAAAGAAAAAAAGAAAGGGAGAGAGAAAGAGAGAAAGAAAGAGAGAAAAAAAAAGAAAAAAACGTAGCTTAGACTTTCTTCCACCTAGCAATACTACCCACTCAATTAAACTTTTGCAGATTATTTAGGAGCTGAGAGAGAACATCCCCCTCTCCCCAGGGTAAATTCCATTGAGTTTTCTGAAGATTCTGCTCAAATTAGCTAAAAATTGACTTCAGAATATTTAAAGATTCCCTGGGCACTACCAAAATACATTCTGTTGAAAAACAAGATAACAAACTTGTTGGTTTTCCACTTTTAAAATTGTACATTCATATAATCATAACACATACTACAAAGACAAAACTTCCTAAAAAAAGGACTATACTCTCATGTTTTATCACCCCCTAGACACTCGCACCTTCAGGCAAGTTAGCAACGTTCAATGTAGTTTTTATTCATTTGTGCACTTATTTTCAATTTATTTCATTTTTTCATTAGCCCAAAAGCATTTTTGTCTCATTTCCCAAGAATCTGCGACTTATACCTTTGAGCCTAGTCCATAATATAAAAAGATGATTAGGAACACTTCAGTTTATGAAATTAACAAATCTTTAAAAAAAAATTCCTCCCGTTGGTAATTTCAGTACAGAGAACATTAGGAAAATCAGGTAGATAAGGAAATATATTGCACTTCTCCCCATAGCACATCACATAGTTTTTAATCATTTTTGATGTGAAATAAATAAATATAAATAAATAAATATAAATAAATAAATAAATAAATAAATAAATAAAAATAAATAAATATAAATAAATAAATACAAATAAATAAATATTCCATTACATGAAATTTAAACTTTTACCTCTTCATGGATGCGTGTGTTTTCAGCTGCAATTTGTCTCCATGTATCATGATAGAAACTTGCAATAATAGGATCTCTAACATCGAAAATGCTGTCATTTGGTGATCGAGCATCTAATATACCCAAATGTTCCTTAAATAAGTAACGCCTCAATGAACCAGCAAATTTCCCTGAACTGTATGGATTTCCATTCATGACACCATCATCAAATTCACAATCCTATTTGTAAACAAATTGAGAAGAAATTAATTTTCACAAGAACAAATGATAATAAAAAATATAAAGTACAAACCATAATTTTCAATTACCTTCAAAACCACAGCAATTTCAGAATCCCGTTTTCCCAAAAGACTTCGATCATTTATATTTGCTGAACCACAAATGACAATATTGTCATCAACAATAAGTAACTTTGAGTGAACATAAATCAATTCAGACACCTGAAGTAAAAATAACAATCTGTTATAAAGTATCTGCCACAACTTTATTTTTGAAACTACACATTCAATTTATAAATTGAAGTTGATATTTCTCACCGGGTCCCCATTTAATGAGGAATGTGTTCTAAGCCCATAAAAAGATATGTACTCCATGGGATCAGATATTCCTGCTTCTTTCAGTCTGTTTAGAATAGCTTCTTTACCGCTGCAATAATTCAAATCATTTTCATAGAATTCTTCCTAACAGAATGATTATGCTCTCAATGAAAATCTTACCGACAAATGGAAGAATAATTCCAATGAGTAATAGCATGCAAGGCTCTTCCTGAAGGGCTGCCAACTTCCCCCTCAAATCCTGGCAATAAGGGCATTATCACAAACACTCTGAATACAGCCTCCTCCCTGCCAATAAACAAGAGCGGAATTAATAAGTTACTGTACCCTTTGATTTTATGCCATAGTAAAACTGACAGTACTTGTGAGCTCTCAAAATTCGTTTAAATAGGGCTTCTCCTATTTGATTTCGAACACTGGTACTTGTTGATGCAAGGGTAATAAAGAATTGGTTTTCAATATAAACATAATGTTTTGCATTTGTAATAATGTCAACATAAGCTTCATGAATTCCTTCTTCTAAAGTATCAGGTTCTAGGAATCCTCCAGACCACTGAGCAAGGCTTCGGACTACCTAAATAATCATACAAACAAATATTTAAAATTGGAGTTTGTATATATATTACATACATTACATTACATGAATTACATAATAAATTAAACTCATTTGATAAGGGTATGACTATTAATATGAAATTAAAATTCCATGAGAATAAATAATTTTTACCTGACAATCAACAGAACGCACTGGAGTAAGCAGAACTGGCTTTATGTTATCAAGATTATTGTATGACTTTGGTAATAGATACGGGTATGGGATACTAAATTTTGCTTTCTCCAACTGTAAAAAACAATGAACAGAATGAACATTAAAGAATAATGTAAATAGAATACTATAGTAGAACCCTGGTAACCAAACTAATTGGGGGGTGGTCAGTTCGTATTATCTGAAAAAATGTACTGTACATATACAAATACATCTATAGGATGATGCAACATAGTGTGCAGTATGAGAAAATGGCAATGTAGCTTAATGATTGTACCATCACATTGCATCGTCAAGCAGATTCAATTCCTTATGGCAAAAGAAGATTACCAATTTTGCAAGTTCCTCTTAAGTGAAAATTACTGCATCATAAACATATGATATACACCATAGTTACCAGTGCAATAAATGTTTCATCTTTACAACTCATGTTTCAACAATTAGTTGTTCAGTTCTATAATAATTATAAAATCCTTTCTTTACACTACAAATAAGCATTTCATTCATCGAGTTAATTTCTCCTCCCTGTGCAATTTTATTTGGATTATCTGAAATTTTGGATTTGTGAAGTTTGTATTAGTGAGGTCTACGGTACTTTACATTTATTACAGTGCCTACCTTTACTGAATTCCACCGCTGAATGAAGTGTCTTGCTACATCTCGTGCTGCAGCACCTTGAACCATCACACCAATATCGTGCCACGGCATGCGAGGTGTAGTATTACGGTCGACTAGATCTGCAAAAAATTTACTTTTTGGTAAAAGTTGTCAATCAAATTGAATTAATATGTCCGATGATGATGATGATGATGATGATGATGATGATGATGATGCTGATGCTGATGAATCAATTCAATGTATAATATTAACTTTAATGTGCTTCAATTCCAATGTGAAACTTACCTTGATATGGCAGATCTAGATTTTGAAAGTCCTTTACAATAAAATTTGTATAGTCTTTACCAATCCATAATTTTGCCATACCAGACAGTCCAACAACACTATTCCGCAGTGAACTGTGATATCTCATTATTTCACCATCTGCTGGCGGCATATCTTCATTGATGTAACGTTCTTCTTTTGGAATATTACCGTTATACTCACTGAAAATTTCACTGTTTTCATTGATTGCCTATCAGAATCAAACATATTTCTTACTACATATAAATCTTTGAACTTACACAGGTTCTGCAATTTGTATACCACTCTCTACTTCCTGGGTCTCTTCATCACTACTGTCAAAATCTGTACTCTGATACAACCAGTGGATCCACTCTTTCCCCTTAGATTTAGCGTTTTCAGTAGTCTGACGAACTTTATCCATAATATTGCGTCTCTCCATAGTAGGTGTATCACATTTGGCATTTTCAAGGGGCATTTCAGAGGCTACAAGGTCGGGTGCAGGTGAGGCCATAGTGACAGTCCTCTGCAGAGGCGGGGGCTCTGGGATCTCCAGGTCTGTCGTCTCCTCTGTCTCTTCGCTGGCATGAGCAGAGCAGAAAGAGCACGATGAAACAGAGCCAATTTGTGCTTTTGCTTTCAAGCCCAGGCCAAGAGGGAGAGAACTGCAATGTCATGCACATGCGGAACATGCAGTTAGAGTACACCCACAAAGACATCACCACTCAAGTTGTCTTGTCTATTTGAGTGGTTGCAACTAGACTAATTCAGATTAACTTGAGATGAAGAGGCAAAGAACCCTCAGAAATAGCTGTGCCTGCTTAGCTACGTGAAGAACTAATCAACATTAATAGGTCTAGGTTTTCTGCTCTCTAACCACTAAGACATGCACTTTAAACATTTACAAGAACTAGTGTGAATTATAACGGATTGAAATTGTGAACATAACTAGTCTTCATCGAATTTCATTGTCAGAAGTCAAACTTTGTAAAAGTAAGATCAGTTTCATAATAAAAAAAATTATAACACGAGTGTTAACAAGGTCTACTTTTACTTACTAATAACATCATTCTATTATTTTTTGCAGGATGAATATTTAAATTTAAACAAAAAACAAAAGGATCATTGGAATTTTAAAAAGTTGGTAAAAATGTTGCATAATATTCATATAACAACATTTTATTACATCACTCAAAACTACTGATCATCAATTGAGGCCTTTATGCCCTGTTTGATAATTCTCCAATTTTGAATGTCTAAGGACTCTTATTTTGGAAACAACTATTGAAGTAATTCTGTAAGTTTTCTTCAATTCCTAAATTATCAATTGAATAGAAATCAAAAAACAAATTTAACATAAAGAAATTAGGTAGGAAAGGGAAATTGCAATTCTATAAAACAGATATGTATCAAATTATTGCAATCGTAATCAACGACTCATAATGGAAAATAGAAAAACTTCAATCTCACCAAGACCACAACACGACTACAGAATATTCTCTACAACACCTCAATACTTCATGCAAAATACTACTTTGCCCGATGATATACACATGCCAGTGCAACTTTAGAACCATTCCTTCAAGTGTTTCTGTGAAAATTCTGAAATGCAACTCACCCATGAAGGCATGGGCTTGAACCACCTAGAGCACCTAAAGAGACAACATTAGAAGCGACTGCTAAATGAAGAAGCGAATGAGGATGATTTGCTTCGCCCAAAGGTCGACTGGAGGTCTGCTTCCGACGCGATGGCAGGAAAGGTCCAAGTGTTTGTGATACACTCCCTAAATCTGTAAGTCTAAAAATAAACCAAATACAAGTATCTCACTGATAAACAGCATTTCCAAGAATTTATATACATGATTTCTGGAGACTTACCTGTGATTATAATCATCCCAGCGACCATAACATAAATCAATTCCACCCAGAAATGCATATGTTTGATCTATTACAACTATTTTCTCATGATGTGCCCAGAGAAAAACACCTGCTTTTGCATGATCAGGATGCCGCAAAACCTACAAAAAGATAATTGTTAATTTTTTCCCTCCTAGACTTTTCTTATAACAAATGAAATATTAACAATGCTAAAAATAAAATTAAAGATTTACCTTAATGTTCGGATGTGAACATGCTAAGCGCTGCTTACTATAGTAGCTGTTTATTCCCATTGCCAGTTCAACTTCTTTGTACAACAAAACAAATATCTTAACACCTTCTTCCTTCATGATGAAACAGCAATAATTAAGAAAATAATTAAGTACAATTGTCCCATTATAAAACATTCACATACGTATAACAATTCACTTACAGCTTTCCTTTTCAAAATAGTATCGAGTCGCCATGTGTCTCCAAGTGCTGGTCTTTTCATGTAGATTTCAGGGCTTAACCACCAATCAGCAATGAAGATTTCTTCCTCTGCAGATTCCAGAGCATCTGCTACTGCAGCCATATATGTACAACCATCCACGAACCATGCAGCTCGCATTGATTCACGATTGGGAGCAAATGAATTATACCTATTTTTCTGTGTGAACTCTTTTGCTGTGAATTTAAATGAAAAATTTTCTTAAAAAATATTTATACTTACATAAAAGTATATGACAAAAACTTATTTGAGATAAATGTAGTAAAAAGTAGAAAGTTATTATCAAAGCAAATAAATAGCTATCTATAATTCATCACTGGAATTTTAATAATGAATATGCCTCTATTGAATTCAACAAAACAGATTCTATATTCTTCTATATTGCTACAGTAGAAAGGTAAAATGATAAGGTTTGAAGATAATGTACATTAAGGGAACAAACAAACTCTCACTAAACGTCTATTAAATACCACAAAAGTTCCAGTAATGAACCAGTTGGTACATCAAACATACTAGTAAGTTTAATTTTTTTTTCTTTCTTTTTCCAAGTTAAAATTCTATCATATAAAAATTACGCGATACACAATGTTATTAATTTAATAATCATACCTTTTCCATTAGCAATTTCTTTTAAACAGGATATCCATTCTTTTCTCTTTCTCCGGGTCCAACATTTAATAACCAATTGACTAAAAAATAAAATAAAAGTAAAGAGAAACTCACAATGAAAGATTCAGAAATTAGTTCTAATGTTAATTCTCAGACAAAGATGTCTACATTCGGAGGTGATGAAATAGGATTGAAAACTGCATGCAAATATTAAATGTACATAAAAAGTCACAATACGTCATGTAACATTTCAAGAAACATACCGAGAAAGATTGGTGATTTGCAAAACCCGACTCATACTTGTAGTATATATACCAGACGATACTTCAAAGCCACCATCAAAAAGCAGCACACATTTTACAGATCCATCTTTGGGACGTATGTAACCCATGTATGTGTCCTTCACAAACAGCCACCGGTTTCTCCATTTACCACAAATGTCTGTACATATGTATTTGCATCTGAAAATTCATACTCAATTGAAAATTCCAGAAGTGTATAATGTTTATTACACAATGTAGAGGAATGAGCAAATGTCCATTTTAAGAATCTAAGAAAAATAAATGAAGATCTTATTTACAGTACAGTAAACCCTCTTTAAAACAAATTCCAAGGGGCTGAAATAATCAATGTTGTCCAATATTCTATGTATGTGTAGGAATATATGTGAGTGAGCAAGAATGTGTGTGTTTAAGATATGTCAAAATTTGCGAGTTTGTGCTAACAAGGCAAGTAAAATGTCTTCATAAGTATGTATACAGTACCTTATGCATAAACTACTGTCGAGCAAGCCACAGAAATTGCATGATCCTTGTCCTGGACGAGTACTTCCAGTTCTTTTCAAAATCGGTCCTTCTTTTCCTTTATCGCCAAGCTCTTTCACAAAAGATAATTGACTCACTTCCAGAAAGTTAACCTACAACAAGAGATCATGTACTGGTGTATTTTTTAATAAGCACAAAATTATTTTATTGTTTTAGATCTTCATACGTGATTCCTTGAATTGGGCATTACAACTACTATTAAAAGTTTAAAATTTAACCAAAAGAAATTTCACAGCCAAACAACATCAATTATTGTACTTCAATTATCTTTCTTTGAAAATGATGCATACTGTTTCATGATGGTTACGATACAATCTTATTTTCAATAGATTGTTAAGGTAATCTTGAAGTTGTTCTTTCCGCTTGTCTACATCTTCATATGGAACCAAAGCTTCAGGTTTATTTGGAAACCTAAAATTTATTTCATTATTTGTTACAATAAGCAAACATCCATTTAAAAGTATATTCAAAGGCTTTTTACAAAGATCAAATACCGTGGTAAAGCAGATCGTTTTGCCTTTTTATCTCCAGAAGATGATGCCAAATCATTTCTGAAACTTGTCCTTCGTTCTCTGTGTGCCTTAGTGGGAAATGGCACATTCAAAGAGGCCCTATAGATTTTCAACTGTTGGTGTAAATGCTGAATATGCTTATACCGTTTCTTTATTTCCCAAGTGAATTCACCATGTGTTAGTTGTATTACATACCTAGAAAACAATAAAATAAAGTTCTTTGAGAATTGCTTTAATTGGAAGCACACAATAAATTTTCAACAAATATGGAACTTACAAATTAGGATTTAGAAGATGAGTAGTGACACTTCTTTCATAATCCACAATTTTGACCTGAATATCTTCATTAGGAATGAAAACTTTGCGCTGTGGAGATTTAAATTTTAATGGAGTGTTGTGAATTGTACGGAATGGTATCACCTTTGGATCTAAGAAAAAGAAAATAACATTAATCGTTACATTTACATTTCAGACGAGCAACAATAAAGTAGATTATTATTATTACTACCATTTATATTTGTGAAATTTATTGTCATAAAATTCCTTGATACATAAAAATCAGTCAAGGATACAGAAGAATTATAAACACACAATAAAGCATTCCCACACAAAGAAATTAATTATTAGCAAATACTACACAGGCGATCTAAAAATAAACAAATCTACCTAAATAACTGAATACATCAATAACGTGACATGTAGAACAAAAATAGAGAAGATCCTCAAAAAACACAATAAGAATGCCTTTTAGTTAGTATTCCACAAATTAATATGACAGATTTAGTGCGCCAGGAAAGAGTCTCAGCACTAGTTTGAGTCTCAGCACTAGTTTCTATTAAAAACCGAATTTATATTGGTAGCAAACCGATTGCCGGGAAATAAGTGAAGGAGACAACACCTCCAGCGTCTGTTACGATTGTGGTGAGTGTGGTATTTACTTTCTTTTCATACACACTGCTATCAACATAATTTTTATTGCAAGCATGAAGGTGCCAAAGCAGATTGTCCTCGTAAACTGTACTTTCATTATGAATAGTAACAAAAATGATAATTTGTATGTTCAAAAAACCTTTCTAAACATTTGAATTTAATTATATTTAGACAAAAGAAAAAGTTAATAGAAATAATATAACTCATTTAAGAAGTGTTCTGAATGTGTTCTGTCAAGAAGAATCTTGACACACAGATTATAATATGATTTTTCACATTCCGCCTTCTTCAGACAAACAAGCCATAAAAATATCTATGAGGAGGTTGTTCAGGAATACTGAAGTATACGTTTTTAAAGAAATTTTAAGGAGGAAATAAATATTTCCAACAATTTTTTTAATAAATTAGGGCAAGACTTTAATTGAACTACATTGTATAGTTACCACATGGTAAATTAGCATTTACTAGTAAAAACGAAAAAAAAAATCTATACTGTAAATCTGGTAATAGGTTACAATTGTGAGAGAACTGTCGGACCACCTTGTGTAGCACCTAAAGGTCTACAAAGGCTCTTATTTGATTCTCATTCTGATGTACCAGCAAAATATTTGAACAAGGGCAAATGTAAAGCATTATCTCTCTTACCAATTGCACTGGGTAAGTCAATGATCTTTCTCTATGTGATAGAATTCTGATATATGATAAATAAAATAAATAACTATGTGGCATTGCCTGTGATACTAATTGCACAATGTAATTCAATTCTTAATCCAATGCAACTTTCATATTAAAGACTTAATCAGTTTGAGTGAAAGACTGGCTTTACAGTATGAGGATATTTCATGTAGGCCCAATCTAAGTTGTAGTGCTTACTGAGAGAAAAATACAATAGTGATTTAAAGGTATTTTTAATGTGGCAAGCAATAGATGAGCGTCTTTTGTTGCTACATGTGGGTACACACATTCTCTAATGTTGGATTAAACATAATGCTACAAATAAAAAAAATGTGTTCCATGGATGAAAACAAATAAAAGGATGGAAGTTATGAAGAAAACAGGTGAATTTACAGGAATATTGTATATGTAATTGAAATTAAAGCGTAATGGAATGCAATGAAATAAAATTTCAACATTACAAGAGGCATAGTTCCAGGGGTTCATTGTGTGGTAAATAGCTTGGTTTGATCAGAGTATACCTGAAAACAAATGAGATGTTATGTTCATTCTCTTCCCTTACTCACAATAAATATTTAAGAAAAAAAATCGTGGTAAAGCAATCGCCTTGAACAATTTGGCAATGTGCTAGATGCATCCCAGCTTCTCCACTCATGCCTATTGAGAAGCCTTTCCCGGACGCATCAGCATGCATTTAGAATTCTCTGTGCATCCTCTGCTTCGTCAATTCTCGTTCCTTTTCCTACAGAGGAGCACTTCTGTTCATAAATCGTACTGTATAAAAAATATTGTATGTCTTACAACTTTTCAACTAATTCAATTTTCATAAGAATGATCCATCCTTAATTGGATTGTACAAATGCTATTTTCATCACTAATTCCCCCCCCCCCCCGTGGCGAAGGCAGACGGCGAAGAGACGGCGAAGGGAGACGCAAGAGACGGCGAAGGGAGACGGCGAAGGAGACGGCGAAGGAGTGACCGGCGAAGGGAACGAGCGAAGGGAGACGCGAAGGAGACGGCGAAGGGAGGACGCCGAAAGGCAGACGCGAAGGAGCGGCCGAAAGAGACGGCCGAAGGGAGACGGCGAAGGGAGACGCGAAGGGAGACGCCGAAGGAGACGGCAAGGAGACGGGCAAGGGAGACGCGAAGGGAGGACGGCAGAAAGGGAGACGGCGAAGGGGAACGGCGAAGGGAGACGGCGAAGGGAGACGCGAAGAGACGCGAAGGAGACGCGAGGAGAACCGGCGAAGGGAGACGCGAAGGAGACGGCGAGGGAGACGGCGAAGGGAACGGCGAAGGAGAACGGCGAAGGAGACGGCTAAGGAACGGCAAGGAGACGCGAAGGAGACCGGCGAAGGAACGCGAAGGGAGACGGCGAAGGGAGACGGGCGAAGGAACGGAAGGAGACGGCGAAAAAGGGAGACGGCGAAGGGAGACGGCGAAGGGAGACGGCGAAGGAGACGGCAAGGAGACGGCGAAAGGGAGACGGCGAAGGAGACGCGAAGGAGACGGCGAAGGGAGACGGCGAAGAGACGGCCGAAGCGGAGACGCGAAGAACGGCGAAGGGGCGGCGAAGGGAGCACGAAGGAGACGGCGAAGGGAACGCGAAGGAGACGGCGAAGGAGACGCGAAGGAGACGGCGAAGAGACCGGCGAAGAGACGCGAAGGAGACGCGAAGGAGACGGCCGAAGGAGACGGCGAAGGAGACGCGAAGGAACGCGAAGGGGAGACGCGAAGCGGAGACGCGAAGAGAC
>BOPP01000035.1:5666161-5786125 GCA_017312745.1 Gryllus bimaculatus
GAAGGGAGACGGCGAAGGGAGACGGCGAAGGGAGACGGCGAAGGGAGACGGCGAAGGGAGACGGCGAAACGGGAGGGCGGAGAGCAGCAGGAAAGGGGAGGGCTAGGGCGGAGAGCAGCAGGAAAGGAGATGGCGAGGAAGAAAATATTCCATTCCTATCCATTTTGCACCCCAAATACAAACTGTTCCGTTTATACCGCGTAATAGGTATCCTGCAGAAGCTTGGTTACTTCAACTAGTAAACAATACAAAATTAGAATAATACGGCGTCCATTCACAATATGTATCCTTCTATCACATTCCAAAAATTACGCTGAGCGATGCAGACCGCCATACTTGTATTTTCATGATCGTTACATCGGCTAGCACAGCAGAAAGTTTCGTCGTGACGAAAATCTAATGAATATCATCACACCGTATTTCTAAGTGTACATTTCATCTGCAGGATTGCCAACCAGAAAATGCACCCCGGGCAGCAAACGTTATAGCTGTGTCACAGACTTGGAGAGGTTTCAACGCTTTAGTGTAGACACTTGGGTTATTTGGAAACGCGCTTGCAACGAGCTCGCTGTAATCGCTGGGAATATAAGTCCAAAACTGCTTCGCCGCGCGGCGCTGCCAAACGCTCCGCCGGGCATGATGCCAGCAGACCAGTCCAGGGCGCCAGGGGGCATTCATTCTTAGCCGTGGAATATTAGGACTAAAAAACTAGACCCGCTAAAACTTATTTCAAAATCGTTTCATCACCAGGCATATGTACACTACTATTAATATTATCACAGCAGCCCATTTTCTTTAAGGAATATGGAATATCATCCACTCACTCTTGGACTCAGCAGGGATATGAATGGACATAATCTAATGCTTGGCCCTGGGCACGACAACGGTTCGCTGGCTATCCGTGGACCGTCGTCACAATTATTAGCAAGTCAGTCATCACAACACAGAAGAGGACACGTCCTCCCCCCCCCCAGCACATCAATAAATTTGTAAAAATTAGTTGAACTGGACCCCAGAATATTTAGTATTATTGAGAACAATAGTGGGATGCATTTTTTCATATATTTTTTCGTATTCTTGGCCTTTTTCATTGACACGCGATACGTTCAAAATAAAAGTGAACATGCTTCTTGACTTAGACTTTTTGATACGACTGTCTACCTTACAAGTAGCATTCAAAAAAAGCAGAGTTTCCAAACAATACTTGAAACATAACTGATAAGTTATTCCCTTGCGTATCCACTACCCACTATGGAAGTTGCTTGTGTTTTTTTCATTGATGATCTATGCTCACTTATATGAAATCAAATACTCGTATCGAGCATGGATGGGTTTTGAAAGTTTTCTGAGATGTGAATTATCACAGTTGGATCGAAAAACTTGTGGAAGAGAGTTTAGTACTCACATTATGTTCATAATATTTGGAACCAAATAACGTAAAGTGAAATTTGAACTGCACTGAATGGAGAATGCTTTGAATCGCATATATTCAATTGATTAGTGTTTCTGGGCGCGTTGATAATAGTCATTAGTCCCGTAAGTGTAGAGCGTGTTTTTATTAAAGGAGGTTGCAGAGTTCTTTCCTCGATAGCGAGATCGAGCGCCGATCTACAAGTCGGCTGGCGGGGTTTTCCCCAACCAGGTATGTTCAGCCAACCAGCAAGGCGCCGTCCCAGCCGGATAAGTTCTAAGCTTCCGACATACGAAGTGATAGTGTAGTGCAAGTAAGTGTGTCTGTAGGTAAGGGTGAGGACAGGACGAGGATGAAGTTGAGGTCGCACGCGATCCGGTGCCCGTTTATTAGTGTACTGCTCCGGCATTTGCCTTTTCAACAAAGAAACAATGGAAAGCAACCGATCAGAGCAGTCGGCCTCTAGAATTCTCCTCTAGACAGTGGCGGAATTCAACCCAGATACCTAGTTACTGTCAAAAATCCTAAAACCGTCGGGACTCGAACCTCAGAACCGGGTCCAGGTCGGAGACATTGCAGTGACCTGAACTGATGGTCTGAGTCACCTAAGTCACCAGTGTGGGCATTTAATCATATTTTTCCATTAGCAAATTAAGTTCACTTATTTGCAATAATACAATATTTTATAATATTCTTTGAGCGAGAATTATAATAGCAAAATATAAATTTTATACTTCAACACATTTAACCGTAGGATGAGGGGATGTGATCCATCTCCACGTCACAAAGGGGGGGGGGGCAGATAGCAAAAGGTTTATTTAAATGATGGGGAGCTACGGGATTGGATATTAGGACTTCACTGTCCAAGGAGTTGTGCCACACGACCTTCATCATTTCAGCCGAAGAAGACATTTGCCAATTATTAACTCTGAAAGGATTGAATGTAAAATGTATCAACGTCGAGAGTGAATGAGAACCTGTGGACAGTTAAGAGGTTAATGAGGCTGACGAGTTGAGAAATACGTGGGAGGATGAGTCACTCCCTACCAAATGGCCTTGTCTATCATGACCTACTGGGGAAACTTGTGAGTTGGGTCCTGAGGAAAACAAACTCAATTTTTAGAAGGCAACGCGTGAAAAGAAAAGTTACTTTCAGTGAATTGTAAGAAGGATATATTCCCATTCGAACGTTCAGATACTGAACGAATTCAACAACTCTTATTCATATACAAAAAATATAAGATTTTTAACATTCAATGAACTAATGTACAAATAGCTTTCTTTGCGAGGCATTTGTATAAAACACGCACAACTCCATCTACCTTGCGCAATCAACGTCCTGCTCCAAACGAACGCTGTTTCTACATCAGAGTCGCAGCCGCCTCATAATCGGTGTCAGCTCGTTCAATCTACATTTATCCTATTTTATCTTTAAAATGGATACGAATTTCAAATATTTAATGTATTTACGTCAACACTGTCGATTTTCTTCATATTTTTTGTGAAACATTTCATTTATACTTTTTGAATGTTTTACATGTTTCGTACTTCATATTTCAAAAACCAATGCGGCAATTACTCCAAGTTATTTCACAGCCCTTATACAAGCTGCATACACCTTAAGTCATTGTTATTTTAATTTATTTCTTCTCTTTGTACAGTCGGTAATTACAATTTTTTCTGGCTTCGTTATTGTGACTGAAGATGGCAGCAACGTGGCTTATAAAGTTTTATGTTGCATTAAATAATTATGTATTGGAACTAGGTCTGTGATTTCATTTTCTACTTCCGAGAACACAAGAAATCCTATACCATCTCCGACAATTTACTTTTCATTAGAGTGACGTTACAATGGCATTGTCTAAATTTAGCAAGCACAATATTTTACTGAAAAGGCATATAGAATGGCTGGATCAGTCGTTTTCATTATAATACTCTGGAGTGAATAGCCGCCTTACCCTGATAAGCCAAGTTACCACATCTCCATAGCATACGAGATGAGAACTATGTTAACGAAATTTTTATCATGCTATGGTCTATCAAGGACTCAATGGTTATCTATCAAGGATGTGCTTCATATAATTCTTTTATTTTGACGAGGGAGAGAAAATTTACGCGCTTAGGGGGCAATTCCATATGAATTGGCACCTCAACATTTTATTAAAATTGACAAAATCTGACTGACAATAATGGAAAAGGAGAAGAAACAATAATACAATAATGCGCAATAATAGCCACGCAAAATAGTACACTACTTACAGTGTTTTCATAAAACGATAATCGAATACGTTTGGTATAACGTTTCCCTCAAAGGAATGATCGCGATAATACATATAAGTGACTGAACATAGCGAAGCCCACAGCAATCGAGAGCAAATATCGATGTTCTGGGCACGCACAGTTCGAGTTGCGGATCACTTTTGATCATCTGAGCATGAACAGAAAGTCGAGATTGGTGCTGTGCTTGACGTCCCTACGGAAACGTTAGCATACCTACACCATCCGTAGTACGCGGCGAAGACCCACGGCGATTAGTGAGGAGTGTTGCATTGAGAAATCGGGAGAAACGCCAGGTGTTATCTGCTGACTTTTGAAGAGCTCGGCCACAGCACGCAACTCCTTTCGGCTTCCTGCCCACTCGAGCGCCAATCTCCCCGGACGATAATGCCATCGCAGAGAGCAGGCGAATAGCTCTTCCACGGAGAAAGAAAAAGAACATGCTCTGTATGGGGGGAGCACCGACTCTGAGCAGGGAATTAAGACCTCGAGACCCACTCACGCCAAGTCTCCATCGGTTTGGTCTCCGATATTCTCATGTTTGACTAACAGAGCCGAAACAGTTCTGGTCTCTGAACTGCCTCAAAAGTCAATGTGCGGTGTGCTTATATTACGTTTTCAGTGCCTTTTCCCCGTTTTTCGAGGGCCTTGCATTGCCTGAGCACCAGGGTGGCAGGAGAAGAAGACACAAACTAAATATCTGACAATTTAAGCTTTTGGAATAGTCATATTATTTCCCCAATCCGGACGTTTTGGATTGATTCATTGATTGATGTTTCCAGGCACGTCAACTGCTATGACCGTTATTCGAGTTAGTGTTGTGAATGTTTTGATCCTGGGAAGCCCGGGCGTTTTGGTCATCCCAATTACATAATAATGTGATATTTTCATTTTCGAATTTTAGATTTTCGAAAAAAGAAAAAAAAGGAAAAAAGAGAAGAGTCAGTGAGTTAGGAGGGAGGGAAGGAGGAGGAACCCTACACTGTTCTTAAATCTCTTCTGTAACCACGTTTATAATGAACACTCAATTTTAAAAATATTTTTTATAGAAACCAAATACGTCCGATCAGTTCCAAGCACTGAACACGAGCGAGGTTCTGACCACATTCGTTGAGGTAATCCCACAAACAGCAGAGATCGCAGGGGCGCGATAGAGCGATGGTGGCCCACTTGCCTCTCTCGCCCTGCGCCCGCAGGCAGGCAGGCTCGCCCGCTATCTATGACACACGTAGATCGGCCAAGGGGGGCGTGGCATGGCGAGGCACGGCGAGGCGAAGCGGCCGCTCTCGCCCGGCCTTGGCCGCGCTGCTCGCAACCTGCGTTGCCCAACGCACCGAACGCTGGCCGCGCGGCGCCGGGCCCGAGCCCGAACGGGGAAACGACCGCGACCCAGCCGCCAAGTGGTTCCACGTCGAAACTTACGCTCACCACTCGTTTACGCGAGCCACTCTGGTTTTGGCGTCGTAATGCGAGTTTTGTCTTGTAAAAGTAACCCCGAACAACCTTGTTCCTCAAAATTGCAAAATTCCAGCACGTTTTTTATGCCCTCAAACTTTTACGATCGAATAAATTCCGTGGTGGTAGCAGATATCTAGTGGTAATCCATAGTATGGTAAAGGAAGTTGTAGAGATTATTTCCTTTACCATACTATTTTACGATCGAGTTAACTTGCAGCTCCAAGTTCGAAAGGCATCCGTAGTTCACATAAACAAACATCGAGTCAGGGAAACGCAAATTTACCAACATACTTTTAAACCGAACGTTCATGCAGAAGGTTCCCGCCTCGTCACACTGCACCTCGCGTCGCTGGCAAAAGGAGTGAGCAACGCTGAAGGATTACTAAAGTGGCCCCTAAACGAATGATCCACCCGCACTTTAATATGACCTGACAGTTCATCCTGCGCGCGCGTCTGTCGTATCTCCCTCCGGCTGCGTTGGCGCTCGGTGCCCTTCACATCGCAGCGAAAAGGGAAGAGCACTCTCGGTGATCTGATTTCCGTACAAGACCCGAATTCGGAAGCAATCAAGATTTCGAACAAGAGGGTATCATCACCACCACTTACCGTTAGTTCACATACTGATGGATAATACATGTCCTCACATACGGACGGACTGTCGTTTTGAAAACAACAGATGTTTTGGTATTAAGAGATCACAACATGTGGACTCGGACAACGCTACGTATTACCAAAAGTAATTTATTACATATAGTTGCAAAAAAAAAAACCTTTTTACGGAGGAGCCACAAAGCGAATTTTTCGGTCGAAAATGCGCACTTTTCGCCGCAGCATTACCACGTATATTTACGTGGTACATACGTAAACGAGAAAATAAAGTTATCAAAAATTGCTCAAATTCATCCCCCCCCCTCGTATAAAGTAAAGGAAGCTTAAAAATGGCGCAGATCCCACTTTCGTTGAACTTCTTGAAAAGTTACAAAGGATGCGAGAAAATATGTGCTGTTAAAGCACTAATTATTCGGAACGGACTTGGCGTCCAGAAACCAACATTTCTCTATTATATCGATAATGCATTATAAGAAAGTTATTGTCAATGTTCGCAGCTGACAAACTTCGAAATAGCCGGCCTAGATAACGGAGCTAAAGCTGGCTCGAAGGGTCACGGGTGTGAATCCCGCCTCGAACATGGATGTTTCTGTGTAGTGTATTCGTATTGTTCCTACAGGTCCTCTTACACAACCACAGTGGTTGCTGCATGATATCTTGGTCGTGGTCGCTACCTTCGAAACAGGAATGAACGAGCAAGCGACTGCACTCGGGCGCGTCGACTACCGACAGCATTAATCTCGAGAGCACAGCGCATGTTTTACCCTGACAGAGAGCGGTGCTCCTCACCCGCTGGGAGGTGACATCCGGCGCCACCATATTCGACGGCTCACGTTTTTCACACGTGTCTCCCCCAGCGGAGCACCGCTCAGACGGAACACGCTCTAAGCTACAGGCCGGACTCGCGACATGAGTGAGTGCAGAACTTGTAAGTGCGTCTGTACGAAGGAGAGGAAGAGACAAAAATGAAGCAGGAAAGATTATGCGGGTACCGCTCCGACATTCGCCTATTCTTGATCGGCGAAAACACAGAAAACTACCCATCAGAGCAGCAAGCCAATATAATTCTCAAGACACCTGTTGAATCGGACTTACCTCTATACTTGGATTTAAACATAGGTTCAGTTGGCGTAAATCAGCTGTTACGGTGTCATCCAATCAGAAGGTTGAACGTCACCATAGTGACGTGTAAGCTCCCGATTGGATGACACCGTAACATCTCATGATCTGTCAAATGAAACTCCAAGTAAATCGAAGTATAGAGTCTAAAATCCACCATCGCATCATCGGGACTCTTACTTAGTACCTGCCAACGATGCTGCAGATGCAATGATGCAACAATGTAGTCGCTTTACTAATGCAGCTGGTACTAGTTCGGAGAGGACGCTCACCTATTCTCGCGTTCCAATACACTATTTTTTCTGATTCGCATGGGAGTAAACCGCATCATTTCTGAATAATTGCAAGGAGTTACATGAAGGCTAGCATCAATATCGTCGAAATGTCCCCTACTATTAGATAATGATATAGTCTAGGGGTGTCCAACTTACAAGGCTTCAAGGGCGACAACTACAATCTTTAACGTGGTTGCGGGCCATATTTACATTATTCGGGCCTGACTTATCCGTAGCGTTGATCTCGGCACTTTGCCCGGCTGTTGAAACAGGGGAGGGGTGGTGGAATATCATGCGTGATAACAGACCAACGCAGAGAAACACATTGGGATGATTCTGAATTTACTAGAAAAAAATTCATAAATGTAGACAACCTATTTCTACATTAAGGGGGAATTGACCCCGACAGGGTGCGTGTGCTAGGCACGCAATGTTCTTCTGACTAAATAACCACGGCTAGGTTTCTGATGACATCTTTTCATTGGTGCATTGTAGACGTAGCTAACTTGTAATGGAAAGTTTATCATGGAATATAGGTAATAGAAATGTATAGTTATTGGATCATTTGTCATTTTTTTAGTTTTAGACCATTTTTTGGACCTTGGCGTAATTTTGGTCATTTTGACGCATTTTTTCCTTTCCTTTTTTTAGTGAATGTTTCATGAATTTACAGTGACACACTAAAACAGTTTTATAGTATCATCGGTTTAGGGCGAAATTCACTACTGTAATAGACTCTGAACTCTGACAATTATACGGATCTTCTGTAACTTCCTCGACGTTTCAAAACACACGTTTGGAAGATCGGAGCTAAGGAATGAATTTCCTTCTAAAATAAAGACTTCATATTAAACATACAGTTATTTCATTAATTTTACAATTTTAAATCAAATTTATTAGTATAAGTAAATATTTTCATACAAATTTTTGAGTATTAAAAAAATTCCTTATTTTCAAATAATTTTATATGTAATTTTCTTATTTTCAAGTAATTTTATATGTCAATATCAAAGAATTTTTGAGTCATCAGAATCCGTGCCCTACTAATAACCTTTCGCAGGCCACAATATATGGCACACCGGGCTGAAGGCGGCCCGCGGACCGTCAGTTGGACAGCCCTTAAAGAGTCTTTCACAGCTCCCTTCTTCCCCGTTAGAATGCTTTACTATCCACACAGGTGAGCGAAATTAGTTTCCTCGATCGTTCTAATCCAAACAATAAGCTTCTTTTGCCCAGACCACTGCCCATTTGAGCGTTTGCTTTCTCCACATTCTTGCTGAGAGGCGTGCTCGCCGGCCCTTCTCGCACGTGCTGATGTCAGCTGGCCTTGCGCAGCGCGATAAGGGAGGCACGGCGTGGCGAGGCAGGACGCGTCACCGCCGGCTGCAGGCAGACTGAGGTTAGACAGTCTGCCTTGGGCACACACTCACTTTTTCACACAGCAATACATAACTGGGCTTCCTGTTCAATCCTTTCTCCAAAATTTACATAATGCTCCATGAATTTTTGGAAACCTTTCGTAGTGAATATAAAAGAAATAACAGACTTTTTTCCGAAGAAAACAACAACTAACAAGCAACAAACTTAATAAGTACGAGTAATATTATTTACATGTTTTACCATCCGGTTACAGTTGGAAGTTTAACAATTACGTGGGCATAAGTTTCCTTTTTCATAATCGTCGTCTATCCTTGCAACCCGAAACGCAAGATAATGTGATAAATACTTTCCACTTTCCGTCAGTCAATTATCTGACTGCCAAAACATAATTTAAAATCAAGTTATTGTAACAAGAAACTCAGTTATAAATATTATTAATAATAACAGAAATAAAAGGATCATCTGTAATCGCAAATAAAAAGTTTTATTTCACAAGTATTAAATTCTCTTTAGAATGTTCTTTCAACCAAACGGAAAACATTTCACAAAAAATGTCATCTCGATTAAAGTCATTTTTTTTAAAAAGTTCCATTAAATAACATTAAAAAACTTTTATCAATAACAACTAATGCTATTAAAATTTAATTATAACAATTCAAACAAATATTGCACCCCTAACGCAACAGGACCACGGCTCCAAAATCATTCGCAGGAGAGCCATCGGACGTTTTCTCGATGGCGTATAACAACAGGAATTGAAATTAAATTACAATTATATGGCTATTAACGAAACTCAAAAAATGGGATTGTTGCTTGTCATGAAATGGAAAACGAGGAATCTAACAATGGATGTATCTCAACTTTCAATTTTTCAGAGATGTGGCCCTCTTGCATTAAGGGTGCGATATTAAACCACAATTAATTTTTCGCTGGTGCGGTAGATACCTTCTATTATTATGATAAATAAAGATGTTGTCTGGTATCAATAACTACCACAACTTAAAAGAGTTCACCCAATGTAAATCATTCCAATAGGAATGCTTTCCAAACTCCCACATTTTGGCTTTGCAAATGTACGGTCTCGCATGCACTGCCGCGAAAGAATAATGTGGTGTCGCATTCGAGTAAGCTGGCAATTGCACTGCCCGCTGCCCCGCGAGGAGGGAGCCTGCAAAGGGCTTCGACCTCTTTCCATTGAGTTGTTGCAAAGTCCATAATCGGACTCTGCCTCCACGCCAAACGCCGCTGACTGCACATTCACGCTACAACCACTGAGCTTTGGCAATTTCCTATTATCGCGCGTCATCCAAGGCTCACTGCGATGTTGCCACTGCGTGCATATCCAGCCATCTCAATACCCGACGTCACTTTGAATTTCGATACTTCCCTCTGTATGGCCCACGCCACGGTCACGAGCGCCCCCTTTTAAATACTAGTTCATCATACACACATACAAATTGTGAACCTTCGTCTCGTCTTAGAAGCGGCTAGAACCCATGAGCACTTAATACATTGGTGTCTCCAGCGCCCCTGATCCTTCCTTTTCTCCCACAAATTTGAATAAGGTGATGGTAGCTTTGCCCAATGAAAACTATTCCACACACACTGCGTTTATAACTGGTATGATTCTACACTTACTTCTACCTCTCTAAACTTATCTTGTACGGATTTTAAGGCGAAGAGCTGTCTTACTGTTTAGACGTAGACACTCCAAATTAATAATGAATACACTTCACACGAAATCAAAGAAACATTTATGGAGTCTAAAACTAACTTGAGCACTCATCTAAAATCCATGTTCGGAAATTAAAGCCATCGAGAATACACTCAATAGCAATCTTAAACAGAAAAGCAGACTGATGCTAAAAACGGTATTCAAAACAAACGTATATTTTGACTGCATCTTGTTATAAAAGACAGACAAGCACATGTGTTGATCACCCTAGAAGTCACATGTGCTGAGATATCATAATTTTCTGCGAATATAATGTTTTTTTTTATGAAAACGCCATTCCTGTTTTAGTTTTAACATTTCTACGCCTTCCTTTTTATATTCCATACTATACGTTTAACATATATTAAAGTAAACTAAAACACAAATTAAGCAAAAGCTATTTCCACAATTTATACTGCCAATTCAAAAAATAAATAGTTGAGCTCCACAAGACGCTATTTTAAGAGCCCAAGTCGCGAGATTCGAGAGTGTAAATAAAACACAAAAGGAATAGCCACTTCTCAGGGCTTATCGTCGCCACATCCTTCCTCGCTCGGCCCGGCGTCCTTCGCCGCGCCACTGCGTCCACCGCTGCCCGCACAGCGCGCCCGCGACGGCCACCCAATCGCCAGGCACCAGATTCACGCGCACCTACGAACTCCCAACAGATGCCGTATGAAGAACATTAACGAATTCTGACAGATTGTGATCATTTTTACGCACAGTACATTCACCTGGCTGTTTACTTTACAAAGAGAGCAGTATATTATTTCGTATTCTTAAAAAGACTGGAGAGAGGAACGCTAAACAAAGTTAGCATTCGCTCTTTTGAATCCATTGTTGTTTGCGGAGATTTTAACATTGATTTTCTGGTCGAATCTTGCGAGAAAGAGCAGTTTCTCAACTTAATTCATCCCATCAGTTCAGATATTACAATAAATGTACCTACACGAATCACATTAAATTCAAAGAAGGCTATCGATCAAATAATAATCAACAAAACGACTACTCTATATGAAATTAAAACAAACGATTTAGGATACAGAGGTCACGATACACAAATTTTTACCATTATAAGAAATGCAAAGACTAATATATACACGTATGAGTAGATTGTTTACTAAAAGTAAAATAAAATATTCATCCATTACTTGCTGCACGAGTTATGGGATGCGATTTACAAAACTGATACACTCTATAAATATAATTCTTTTTTTTCTCAACTCTTTCATTTTATTTTAACAGCTGCTTTCCTCCAAGAAAGAAAATTAAATATTTCACAATGTACCCCGGAAGTCCGAATCCACGTTATCGCTTTTAGTCCTAGTGAAGAATGAGGCGAAAGATTTTAAGTCTCTGCATCCTATGAGTGCAGTTGGCTGCCTAGCAGAATACAACCACGACGAAACAATGAACCAACATTTGTGACAGTTGTAAGGTTAACTGAAACATTATCGATTTTCAGCATTCCGAACAATCTTCAATCATTTAACACTCTATAACGCGTAACTATTTGTATTTTACTACTTGTTCTTCACCTCAGATTTAACACGTTTACCCCACCACACAACATATGCGACGGAGTATGGAAGCATGTTGTCCTTCATAACTTCCGGAGGTGCACGTCCAGGGCAGCTGTGTGTGTGTGTGTGTGTGTGTGTGTGTGTGTGTGTGTGTGTGTGTGTGTGTGTGTGTGTGTGTGCATGCGCGGCGCGAGGTGTGTATGTATGTAGACAAACACTGAAACATTTTCCTTCTTGCACGAAGCTTCTTTGAGATCACATTAAGATGGCATGGAGAGGTTTATTTGGCATTAAAGCAGTGAAGATAAAACTCGGCGAAACCCAAACTGCCAATGGGCAAGAAATATTTTTGTTAGTTTAACATAATGCTGTTAAAATAGAACGCCACCGCCGTCTAAAAGAAAGCAATCGTTCGGTAGCGAGTATTCTTCGTTATACTGAAACATTTTTTTTATTGAAACCTTGAGCGATCAGTGCACCAGAATCTATTAAAGGTGACATAACATTAAAAAAAATATAGTACTAGCTCCTTTAATTTTCTACTACGCACAGCCATCACAATTTCAGTATGTAACTGATTGAAATCCTACGTGGCAGGTCCTTCTACAAAAAGCAGTGTGTGATGTCTGATTAGATCCATCCACATTGCACCTGAGAAAGAAAACATCTTTGAGTCTTGTGAAGTAAAACTTACATAACATTTGCCATTACGGGGAAGGATGAGCCATCGAAAGGGACTTACGATGAGATTGGCAGTCTTTTTTTCTTCTTTTGACGATAATACAAATTTCAACTGTTCTAAGAACAAAACGCTTTCCTTCACGAAACATTTCTAGGTTATTCAATGAGGCTTAGAGGCGCTATTTTCTCGTAATAAGCAACAACACGTTTTCTGAAATAGAGTCGGAGAAAGGTCCTGGTCTGACGTGTCTGCAGTATCATCCACGAGCTCGCTCTGCTACTAACACACACATTTCTTAAACGTCACTCACTCTTTAGCCATTCGGTGACAACCGTAAGTACTTTCCAGACCTGGCGAAAGCCAGAACACGGAAGCAACACACGCACATTTACCCACAAAGCAATCGTTTGGGCCTGAGAAGCTACGGTAGAGTCTATATGGATCTACTCCGCCGAAAATTATCGTCCGAGCGTGCAAGTCAACTAACAATTTGGCGATTACTTGCACTTCAAAAACTAAGATTCGATTTAATACTATCTACAAAATTTGATTTACAAATTTGAAAATTTAAAGTTCAAAGTGACAGCAATCTGTTTCAAATTATATTTTATTATTTTTTCCGTATTTGTAGGTAAGACCACGAACTTCTACGATCAAAGCAGGAGCTTCGCGTTTCCCAAGTTCACTTTGTAAGCGGATATTGCATTATTGTTAGTGGAAAGGATCTCATTGAGAAAGGGCAATGTGAATTCATTTGTGAGGGAAGTGGGAACAAAGAAGAATCTTACAGGTGATGGACCTCTTCGGACACATGACATTTTGATAATGGTAACGCCAATACAATTAACTACATAGTAATATTAAAGGAATAGTCATTCGCTACATAGTAATATTAAAGGAATAATTTAGGTCACATAAATAATTCACTAGATGTCTTAATAAAAATAAACTATTACTCCATAAAAACTGCGTCGTCTTGTAGGCGTAACGGATCTTTCCTGTCCCTTGTGAAAGGGTGCGATGAGCTAATGAGAACAGGAACGAGCACTGAAAGAGCGATGCATTTGCACAAGTTTCTCTTTCTCTCTGGAAAGCACTTAATTTCCGACATTTTTAGCGTACCAGTGAGTCAATAGGGCAAATCACGGCAAAGCGTTATAGCAATCGACAGCACTATCGATATTCTGCGCATGCGCAGTCTGCGTTTCCTATCACTTGTGCATACGCGCATGTGCAAACAATCTATAGTGCCCGTGATTTCTGCATGCAACACCGCGCAAAAACTCCCTAATTGGGAAGTGTGCAACCCTAATAGGGAAGGCGCGCAAAAACTCCCTAATAGGTGAGCAATCGACTGCAATTTCAATCATCTGCGTATGCGCAGATGCACAAACGTTGAACCGCGCATACGCAGATGATCGATAGTGCAGTATCGATGGCTTGAACGTTCACGGGTGCAAAAACTCTTAACTTCTGGCTAAGGCCCCGCATGTTAGGCTCGCGTGACAGGCAACGATATGTGGGCGAGACGTCTGCGCCGAGGAAGCAGCACGAGCCTTGCGCTGGGCCTTTCCGTCGCCCGAGGCGCCTTCTGCTTCCTCGGCGGCGCGTGAGCAGGCAGCGCTTTGTGCTGTTCTTTTGTCGTAGAACCCATTCACCCGAAATCCGTGTCTCGGGCCGACGTCGGCCATAAATACTCGTAGTTCCTGGAGTCGGGGACTTCTACATACGCAGTTTCAAATTCAGGAACGTTTTCCTCAATGAGCGCTGTGGGAGAGTACGTCATCCGGGACGCTCTAAGCTCAACAACGGCGTTCTATCAAGGCGGCTTGTATTCTTGTTTTCGCTGGCCGCTGCTCGGCTCTGCACTCCAGCGCAGCGCGTGAGTGCTCGGAGGAAGAAGTTGGCGATCAGGCCAGTCTTCCCCCAAGGCCTTGCGGGTTGACTCACGCAGCCCCCCCCCCCCACCTACACACACGGGGGCGCTTAGCCACAGGCATCAGGCATACAACATTCAACACCGCAAACAGTCTCGCACATCGAGTTGAGGCTTCGAGTCTCGTCCACGCCGAGTCACTCAAAAGGCGAAACAATCCTTCGTACGCTGTCGTCGTCCCGAAGGAAAGTGGGGAATAGCGGCAGCTACAAAGAATCTTCTCAACAAAATACTACAGCACGTCAACGCCACAGCAGTCATTTGTATCTAACACAACAAAGCCACGTACTAATCGCACACTAAGAGAGATTATGTTACTTTGGGAGAGGCTTTTGCTTCTCCCGGAAGTGAGTAGCTGTTGCATTAATAACATCTTAACGAGAGTGAAAGGAAACATGATTGGCGTCGTTCTGCCATTTTTCTCTCGTGCACTTGCGGGCACACATCTTTAATATGTCTCCTCTATTTCTACAGTGCTTTTCATTTTCCTTCGCAAGATCCTGTCACCGTTCCCAATGATATCTATCGTTCACGAACAGCAATGACATTAATATTCATGAATATAGAGAGGAAATACTCTTCCGTAAGTATTTTTTAAAGACTTCTGCTTACAAAGCTACTTCCTGATTACACGTTAGTATTCATACCAACTTCTCATATCGCACGTGTCTGTTAAAAAAAAAACACGGAAAACTACTGACGAAGCTAACTACAAAAGCGCTCATTGCTTGAACAGTAACTAAACGGGTACGAGGGATAATTCTGAAATTTCAAGAGCGTACATCACAACGTCCTTGGCGTTCCGCGAAGGCGTCGCCAGCGACGAATTGAGAGCGCGGCCAGCAACAAGCAGCCCAATGAGGAACCCCCTCGCCGCATACCAAGCAGCCACGCATTGCGCATGCTGCGCACAGGAGGCATATGCAACGGCGACGCCCTGCCCTCCGCCGATGCGACTGTTTCCATCGACTGATGTCTCCATCGAACGCCATCCTCCCGCAAGCCTCGTGCCGTAACGCTTGACCAACATAATGGTCACAATCAGGGCTCGGATCCTGATATGTCAACTTTTCATTGATGCATTCTAGACGTAACAAACTTGAATGTGAATGTTGAAAATAAGTCATAGAAATGTGTAGTTATTGTTTGTATTTTTGATCTTCTCTCTCTCTTTTTCTTTTTTTTTTTTTTTTGACCGGGAGCTGTTTACGAATCTTAACTTTGGCAAAGAAAAGGCTGTTGGATTTTAAATTACATCAAAAAACATGAAAAATTAATATTCTTGTTGCCTTTTTGGCTACATCTAAAAACCACCTAGTGTAGGTAAAATATTACTTTGCAAAAACATTCCGCATAAAATTTACAATAATAATTTAGTTGAAACTTTTTTCGTTATGCGCACCGTTTGGGGTAAGTGGTAGTTGAAATTTGACAAATTAGCTCGAGTGTCCTGGTACGGCACATCAGAGACCCTATCAGTTTCAATACTATTATTTGCCTTACTAATACTTTTCTGTCTCGCTTATTGGGCTTTTTCGTACGATACAGTACTTTTCTGCCAAGACATTTAATCATGAATAACAATATTAGAAATTGATAAATTCAAATAATAATAATAATAATAATAATAATAATAATAATAATAATAATAATATATCTTGACTATTGAAAAGAGGCGTTGCAGACGGTCATACGAACACCTTTCATAGTCAGAATTTATTACCTACATTAGGCAAAAAATAATACGATACGTTCAACCCACATGCTCGTGTGACCGTGGCGCATGATAGAATGGTAATCGTGGTAATAAACGAGAAAAGAGATATATAACTTGTCATTGATTATCTTCTTTTGCAATTTATTATATGTCTAGTTTGTTGAACTTATTTTAGTACTGAATGAATCTTTTACACTTATTTGTTAGTTCATTAGTTATTTATACACAGCACCTCAAAAACGAAAGATGCAAACAATCATCAAAAATTTTATTTAAAAAAGCTTCTGTTAATTTTCGATCCATTTTCGTTGAAATCTCTGAATTTTCGAACTTTGCAAAATTCAATATTTTTGGGCGTCTTTCTTCAACTACAATTTCGAAGATAAGAGTATTTGTTCTTAATGAAATCTGTTCTTCAGATCTTATCTTTAAATAAGGTCATGATCAATCTTTCAAAAAGGTGAGTATTCGCGTAATTTTGAGCAAAATGCAGGCACTTAAAAAAAATTGTCTTCAATTTTTTTCCGCGTTCGTATAGTGCAAATTACGCTAATGAAAATGTTGTAGGACTCATTTTCTGTAAACTCACTCCATTTTCGAAAACTGCAAAAAATTAACTTCGCAAATCTATAATATTGGTAGAATTTTGTTTTTACTTAATGAAATCAGTTCTTCAAAATTTGATTTTTAAAAAAGGTCATGTACAATGCTTTGAAAAGTTTAGTGTTAGTGAGTAGTTTCGCGTATTTTTGCAAATATTCCGAATCTCCCTTTCTGAAGAGACACGAGGTAAGTCGCAGTTGGGCAATGAAACGCCGCGATATGGCAGACTGAAATTTATTAAATTACTTCTCATTTTTGGGCGATTATTTTTCTCGTTGTATGGAAGGACGTTTTGATTTGACGGATTTGTATTATTATATTAGCTTGAAAATAATTAGTTTCTACACCTTATGTGCTACGGTAGGTAATTAGTTCTAAAGTCATGGCTGGGATGTGTTAATACAGACAAAAATAGCGGTATTAAAATATTATGGGACCGTTACTAATGCGAAAAAGCGCGTGCTGGTGTAGCTCAGCTATTTAAGTGAAGGAATTTGTTTAAAAATAGTCTTTACAAATAAAAATGTCACATAATCACAAAATCGTCGTTTTATATATAATCAGACACTTGTCTTCGGATGCAAAATGCCGCTCAGAACAAAACTGTTCCCCGGTAAAATGACAATTCCTGACTTTGAGATGTCACTTTTCTTCGGTACCGACAATATATTGGCTCGGTATCTTCCTAATAACCAAAATCATTAATTTTGAACTCTGTACCATTAAAAACACCAACTAGTCGCTGGATGTCCCAACTAATATTAGAGACTCCGATTGCAGGGGTCTCTGCAACACCAGAGTGTTACGCATGAAAGTCTAGAGGGTTGCCTAACAAAACAATTGACCTAAGGGAAAATTACATTTATTAATACACTAAGCAACAAAAATCAGATTGCAATACTCTAAATTGCTAAATAAAATTTAAATATTAAATCAACCGTCTTTGAACCATTCTCCAGTACTTTACACACCTCAATGTAATATTGATTATAAAGAACATGGCACAGTCTAGGTAATATATCACATTGGCTATAAAAAGTTTAGTAATTCGATCAAAACTAATTAACTCATTCAAAAGCTACGAGAAAATCAAATCATTATTTGAGCTCTTAACCCACGGAGCAACATGACACTTCCATTCTCTTAGTCACTTGGATAACAAATGGTAAGTAAAATATTTTCTGCTTCATAACTTTGATCGGACTGGAGTGCAGGAACCCCTCACGTTTTTTTTACGGATTTTAAGATATGTTGATCACATGATCTGCAGACGCATCGACTGGTACGAAAACCCCTCATGTCCGCCGCGAACTGTGGGTGTAACATCTGGCTACAGTTTTCGTTTGATGGAGAATCATCAATGAAGGGTAATTCAATTTTTTCCTTCTGAAAAATCGCTGAGAGCGGGGACGAGGGGTTTCTGCACCATGCGATTCAACTGATTCTAAACATTTAGAGACAAAGGATATCTCGAACAGGTTTTTCGACCAGTTTCCCTGATCCTTTGAACGAACCCTAAGATGCTGCCTTGATCTGCTACTGGACATGAATGTAACTCCATTCTCTGTGCACGTGCTTTAGAGCTCATTGAGGAATATAGTTTCTCAAATTATCGTTTTCCACGTTCTCGCAGCTGTTGGTCGATTTCTTGATGAAAGGAACGATGAGGAAGCCACAACCTGCGGCAGATTTGACTTTGAGATTAGGTTTTATGACAACGGAGCAAATATGTTCTTATCAATTCGGCCAAAAACGTCATTTCCATCTGTACTCTTAATATAACTTGTGTAAGAGTTAGGGTAGGGACACCCGAACTCAAGAAACACAGAATACATTTTCCTCTATAGTATGTCAAACACAGTTTTTAAATTCATTTTACCTTCATAAATACAAAAATTATAAAAGTCCTCATTAGAATGAGACGCGCGGTTCCCATCAGCCCAAATTCAAGATTCCACACTAAGAAGTAAAACGCACACGATCCAATGGAAATAAAGGTTTAAATATGCAAGTTCGAACAAACACAAAACAAAAAAGAGTAAAACGTGAATCTCCTGCAAAAAACAAAATCGCCTCTGCGGTCGCTAAGGATTTCCAACGTCCACATCTTCAATGCTCGCTCGACCAACTTCGCGTTACTCCCGTAACAGGAGGGGGACGAACCAATACCCCACAAATCCTAGTCAGCCACTCCAAACCCTGACTGTTGTACAATTGTTACACCATTATCGTTTCAGATCCAACGTTTCAAAAAGATATGACTTCAAAATCCACATTTCTTAAATTGAGAATCGCTGTACTAAGTTCATAGCGATTTCTTTACAATTATCACCAGAACATTAATTTTAATTAAATGTGGAAAATTACACACGTATTCCAGTTACACATACACTTTCTTTTATTTCGTTTACTAGATTGTATAATTTTATGAAAACGTACAATCTTCAATTATACACCATAAATTATAAATAAATAAATTTTCATTTTTAAGGTTCTTATTTATAAACAAGAAAGATGAAAATAATTTTTTTTCGTGGAAAACGTAAATTTTGTATGAGGGAAAAGAAATAACTAGAGAATGAACAAAAACTCAAATCAGTCAGTACGTACCTGTTTTATTTCGAATAAAGAATATGTGAACATGTACACAGAATATGCTATTATTCCAATATCACTATTTGACTGAAGCACATTTACAATTGTACAGAGATAATATAAGATGAAATGTTTCAGACAAAAATATTTGCGATTTTAAAATGTTTTACGACCACAATACAGTGAAAACAATGCGATAAATTAAAAAGTAGTAATGCATTTTTTAACGAATAACACTGAAATGCAATTTTTAATATACCAGACGTTTATTTTATGACAAAAAAAATCCTAACATGAAGCCTTTTTCTCATACGGAACCAAATGTATCGGTCAAGTTGCAAGTCTTAAAAGAGGAACAAAAGCGAAAACATTTGCGCAAATCTTCTCTAACGCTTATCTCGTCTACTTCCTTTCTCTGAATGATACCCTCTATCCCCTCTCATCAAATCCCTCCTTATCGCTGCGGTGTGCTCAATTATCACAGGCGGCGCCACCACTTATAATAACGCACGGACAAAAATTAGCGATTCCGCCTGCTGCAACAAATGCACCATCGAAATTCAGAATCGACACACACGGAATCATAAGTTTTCGTACGCAAACCCGTCGTGGGGAAAGGCAAGGCAAGGCAAAGCAAAGAAAGACAGCGGAAATGCCAATGACGTGCAACCGACGTCATATCACTGTCGAAACAAACGAAGAAGCGGGGCACTCTGCAAGCACGAGATATCTGTGAAAGGAGGCCTTGCTCAATAGGACACTGATCGGAAAGACGATCCAAGGCAAGTCATTTCGAGCGTCCTTGTGGAGACAGGGTCAGTCACGAATCTATTGTGTTATTATTTATCAAAAATACTATAATACTTTCATTTTTTTATTGATACGTTATTCCTTCTTATTGCCCGATATACATTGCATAACTGGGATTGAGAGGATCGTGGTTATGAGTTAAATATGAAAATAGTTTAATGATGCTGCGTCTTCTCTTATGGAGGGAATTACGGAAAGAAAATATTAAAAGTCAACCCAAGTGAATTAACATCTCGTAAATTAGTAAATCTGAATCATTAAAATTAGGTAAAAAAATAAAATCTTGTATCTACCACGGGCGAGAAAACCCCTAGGAAGTTTGGTCGGCGCGCGATCATTAGAACCCTTACAACGCCCTTAGCGCATAAATAACTATTATTATTAAAATTGACTCGTACGTCGCAGGATAAAAAAAGTAGAGGTCCCAATAGGAACCACACATGGTTTTGGCAGAAATTACGCTGCACCGTAGATGAAAACATGCACCTTAACATCAAAAGAGGTTAAAACGTATTTCACTCCTTAACAAGAGCCATCAGTTATTAGATAAATGGCCTATTTATTAAATGCAAAATATGTTAATAAATAACATTTTATATCGAACTAAACCCAATCGCACTTTGTGGAACCGACATAATAAACGTGCATGCGAATTGTTGCTTGTGAGTCCACAAAACGCTGAATTTAGACAATAAAAGACCCTTTATTTCCAATAACAAACAACAAAAGGTTGTAACATCGTTCCTTCGTGCCATTAAGACAATACAATCGGCGATTCTTTAAAAACATTGATAATTAGGTCCGACAAAATGTTATCAAAACACTCACAACTTACCCACGATAATCACTAACTCCCTCCCACACTTTTTTCAAATACAAATGGTGCCCTTATCGCTATGCGATTAAAAAAATCGCATAAACAGAGAACATTGGAGTGAAATTTCCTTGACAAACGCTCCGAATGCACGGTTGCATTGCACCATCAGCGGCTGCTTCCAAAAGTGCTTAGTTGCGAACCAGACAGCGTTGGTTCCTGTACAATTCCTGTAGAATTAATCTATGTAGAACGAGTATGATTTCAATGAGTACAAATACGGCGTTGCCTTAACTCAGTTTTTATTCATTAACTAGAATCAGCTTTCAACGGTTTACAGGGTGATCGCTAGTCATCTGAATTTGTTTTTCCTGCGGTTTCCATGATATCTTACCGTAATCTTTCTACATAGCAGAGTAATATTGTAAAAATGTCTCAGAGCGAAATGAATTAAAACTATTTCAATAATAATGATTCTAACCTTAAATAAGAATTGTTCTACTAGTTTCGAACTATTTTCTTCATAACACTTTCTTGAAAAAAATTTAACCCGGAATTCAATACCACTTATTTTTAAAAAAAAATATTTCGAAAAAATAAACATTAAAAATTCGATTTAAAAATCTTATTTTGTCCTAATGACATAGTAGACAAATACCATTGTTTAGAAACCTTAACAAGAACTTCTCCCCTGTATGTTTAATTTTGTATAGAATTCTTACTCTCATGCATAATACAAATCATTATTCAGTTTTTTTTATTTATTCTGAAATGTCTTATTACCTTGGTTGTTCTTCGAATTCGAAGTAACTGAATCAACTTCAAAAATGTGTCTTCCAATGAAAATCCATACACGTATCTGAGGATGATATGATCCTGACCCTAGGCAAGATTTCCGAGAAACCCCTGCCCGGAGGTGGAACGCACCGTCACCACGAACTGTGACGTAGCCAAGCGCTCTTGAAAGAGAAGACTCAAGACTCCCGCGAACGTGCTAGGAGACGCACGGACGTCACTGCCAGGGAAAAGGGGTCATGTCCCCCCGCTCTTTTTTTATTTATTATTTATTATTATTATTATTTTTATACGTAAGGGATGTGATGGAGAGCCCCCGGTAATCTGCGCCTATTGAACCTTCCTGCCCCCCAATAAGGTGCTGGTGCGCATGTGATGTACGTCAAAAGGCTACATCACCTCTTCTCATACGACTATTTTAAATCCCAAGAACGCATTTCGCATGGGGTAAAAATATAATTCGTGAATTTTCGCAACACGTGTTCACGGCCTCCTGCCGGATAATAACTACAACAAACATATTAATGGTAGGTAGTCATTACCTGGCTTCCAAACAGCAGGTAACTGACATCGATGGCTTAAACCTTCGAAAGCTGCTCTTGCATTCAATAATAATGTTGGGTAAGACAACGTCTCTTAACAAATGTATACAAACGAATTAAGGGAATTGTGCAGTTCACTCAACGCAAGGCTAGCTAACGGTCTGATATCTTCTATTAAAGTTAAAAAGCAAGGAAATTGTAACAAGCGCGTGACTAGGATTACCAGAGTCTGGTTGAAAAAAATCAGGATCTTTCGATAATAACACACAACGAAAAGAAGACCTTACGCGTGACCAAAGTACATTTTACTATTTATAAATACGTATACGGTGTGCTTCCCGTGAAATCATGACAAAAGAAAGATGCGTGTAATTGCAATTCACAGCATCTCCATTTCAGCACACTGTGCTCACTTCCAGAGAATTTTAGAAGGAAGAAGACATTCTATGGAAATGAGTTTCTTAAAAGGCGACGCATCTCTTGGTCTGCGCTACTCCTGCAGTTTGCCAGGTCGATTTATCATTTGCCATAAGGAACTCCCGCAATTCAATGGATGCTATCTCATTGATGTTTCTTGGTGTAGTTGAAAGTGATGTAAAAATTGCATTATCATGAAATTGTATTCTAAAGATTGTAAAAAAATCCCAAAGAGCTCATATTTGCAATAATACCGATGTTAAATGATATAAAAATCATTAGAAAATGTTTTAATTGATGTTTTATGTTCAATTGCCACATTAGGATTTTAGGCGGAAGATCTCCCCCACACAAAGATTTTTTAGGGTATTTTAACTAAATAAATGAAATCAAATCATTACACCAGAGGCCCCATGAGCCCCCTTCCCGACACTGAACAACATTGTGACCAGGAGGGGGGAGCACCCGTCAACGAATTATGTGCAACAATTAATTCACTATTTTCAATGATTCTAATTCAATATTACCTTTTGCCTTAGCCTTCATTTTAAGAAGAAAGGCAAGGATGAAGCAATTCAAATGTAAGCAGACAAAACTGGGTTATCTTTTTAATGTCAAATTCATGCAAATTTATTTTCAACAAGTTATTTATAATTAGCTGAATCCATGAGATTTCACCACACAACTGTAGTAAAATAACCACAGAAAAGTACTATATGTGCCTGACAAAGAAAGCAAACACCTCAAACATATTTTTCAAGTCGTTCAGTAATTATTTTTGAACAGTAATGAACTGAAAGATTTCCAAATTCTGGAACAATATTATCATTTTGAACTGTGAACACAGAGTTACATAAACAAGTTTTTGAAAATTTAATTGAAATGTTTTACATTTACCAAAATCTGTACTTCTAGTACCTTGTGAACAACAGCATAAAATCCTGCTCAATATCCAATGTAAGAAAAAAATGAAATGCATCACATACATATAATTATTATGACTGAGCATTTTTTGCCAAGACATGTCTGATGACTGTGGGACATTGCTTGTAGGTATACACTCAATAATCTTAGCATTTAAAAACACTCATTAATTTTTGAATTTAAGAAACTTGTTATGAAACATTGTCTTCTTTTGACATATCTATTGCAACTTGCAAACTAAAATGTCCAAGACAACAAACTACATGGAATTTAGTAGGTCTTGAAAATAATGTAATGAATAAATGTTGGCAGATAAGCATTAATTTTATGTTTTATCAAAATGAAGTATTAATTCTATGAAACCCGTTAAAAATAGTAAGCGATAACACACACTCCTTTCTTAACATAAACTTATAGCGTTTTAAGAGTATAGATGATTTATTATTGAGAATTGCAATGAGCATGCTGGTAGGAAGCAAACTATAAAACCATGTCAATGACTGAACAAAATTTATTTTTAAAAAATATTTTAAATATTATTTTTCTCAAATGTCAGACACACACACATAATAAACTGAGACAACACAATGAAAAATGTTTGCAAAACTAAATTTATAGTACATGCATAGAATGAATTGCAATGAGATTACTAAACAAGCAAGCATGAAACAAGGCATTTCCTTCAAACCACTCATTTTGTGTTCACCTTCAACAATTATCTTTAAATCCAATTGTGGCTCCATTACTTTCCCTACTTGGATCTCCTCCTGACTTCTTATTTGCTATCATTCTAACAGACAAAAGTATAACCACATTAACATAATGCAATTATGCTCACAATTTAGGAAACTATAGTCAGATTTCCTACCTTTCAAACTTCACAACAAAACATGATTTCATATGACAACAGTGAAAAATGTAAACAACAAAATATACATATCACTCCTTTCTAACATTATCCACATAAAATTATAAATAATTCATATTCCATGTGAAAGGAATTATGACAATAAAATGATATGCAACTTACCGTCAAAGACTTCATTTTCTTTGCCTTCGCCTGGACTTAGCCCATCTGAATCACCAAGATCCGTATGATCTGTAGGTAATACATCAAAATCTGAATCTGGCGACGTAGGTGTCATTAAGATGTCATCGTGAACACTTCCGTTAATATGCGTGTCAGTCATTATTTATGAGTATTTTGCGTATATTGGGGGTCTTCCTGCAAGGGAAGATTTTGAATAATATAAAGTTACTGTTATGAAATTTCTACAAAATTAAATTACAATCGCACAACTGACAACTAAGAACCTATCGTCTCTACACATCATCTACAACTCCATACAACACTCCTCTAAATAAGTTGCATGTGATAAAGTGTGCCAATGTTACAAGGTCTATATGATGTGTCAGCGAGAGCCCTTGAACCAATTGAGAGAGTACATTCGGCAAATTAAATCAGACAATACTAAAAATTAAACGAAACCAACGTTTTACTTGCGGTTACGGAGAAAATCTGCACAACTGTCACATAAAAAAACGACAATGACTCGATAATTGCGGTATAGAAAAAAAGATCCTGATATCACCGTACATATTAAATGTGAGCACACACTGTGATACCGCCTCCCTTCTCATTTAGATAACAATTCAACATCTTCGGAGTTATGACAGCACTAGCGCACAGTTTCCCGTTCTGGTACTGTCCCTTGTCATCGTGCACCGCGTCACATGCATCAGGCCTCGACTGCCAGGCGCCCCGTCCATATACTCTCTGGCCCCGTCTCAAGGCTACGAACTACGGCCACATACAAAGCAGATTCGCTGTACACACGGATGGGACGGGTACACGCAAGTGTGCTTGTGACGTGAAAAGCAGTGCTACCAATACTTCTATAAACACCCTACAGTGGTCATCGCCGTCTAACATTTCTTCTCAGTGTCCGTTGACGATCCGCTTAGTGTAATTTGTTAATTGACATTGGTTGTATGAATCATCTGTGAGATTCTAAAGTAAAGATAGAACATTCGGCAAGTTTAAGACATTTGAGGCATCTTTAGGAACTCTGGAAATCTCCATTAATCTGTTTAAAAGGGTGGAAAATTGGTCACGTCGGCTGGTATAGAACGTTTATATATGTTTCATAATATGGATGTTACGAAGAATACGGCAATGTTCTGGGATATCACGGTAACATCAAACGGTTTAAGTGTGTCTTCGTTCTGAGACAGTCAATTGTTTAGCAAACCCGCGTTTTGAGAAGCTGTGAAGAGCCGGGTGAGAGTGAATAAGATCATGGTCATGTTGTAGAAGGGTGCAATGGTTATTATGGAAACACCTAAATGTCGCAAACTGCGGCGAATAAAAGAATCAACGAAAAAGAAGAAACAAATACGTACCGAGGGTATGTGTAATTGATTGTGTTTGTAGAATATTACGTCCAATTGTTTTACCTTTCCTCCAACTTCCCATTGTCTTAGATTCGAGCATATTTAAAATTGAATAAAAAACTTTACCATGTGTGTTGTCAGAGTCGAGAAGTGAGGAATGTGAAAACGCTATTACATCTGCAGATGCCACTCCTCCCCACACTTCAAAATCTGTCATCATTATAGAACGAGGACATGATGAAGTTCGAGGAGTAGAGTGGCAATATCATGGAAAGTTTGTAGAATCAGATGTTCCTGTTGTGTGGGGCTCTCCTCATGGATCTCCAGTTGTAAATACAGGTTTGATCGTTATATTTATGACGAATATTGTTGGCCTGTGTTGTTTTGTTTAGTTGAATTGGTTGTTTTATTTAAATGCTCATATATATTTTTTAATCTGTTATGATAGTGCAGGCAGTATGTGAAAGTCCTGTAAGTAGACCTAAAAGAAGACCTACTAATTCAGTTCCTAGGAAATTAGATGCAGAAGAAAGTGAACCTCCACAATTTCTTAATGAAATACTTGCCTTGTCAGAGAAAATCAAAGCCGAAGAAAGTAATTTCCTCAAAAATAGTTTTTTGCAATGGGGTTTGTATTCAGATAATATCCTCTCTCTATTTTTTTTTTTTTTTTTCAGAGAACAGTGTTCAATCATCTAGCAAAACTATTCATGAAGAAAAGGAATCAAAAGCACAAAAAAGTGTATTGGATGAAAGTTTCTCTAATTTTTTCGATGAGGATATGAATGAGTGCATGTTACAATGCTCACAGGAATTGGAAGAGACATCGCTGCAAAAATCTGGCCCACCTACATCCAGTACTCTTGGTGTTAATTTCAATCGTCAAGATACCAGAAACATTAATATTGCTGAGAAAAACCAAGTACTTCGTTCCTCTCCAAGAAAGAAATTTATTTCAAATAGTACCAAATCATCTTTAAGTACATCTAAATCATCATTAAGTACATCTAATTCATCTTTAAGTACATCTTCAGGTACATTTTACCTTCAAAATAATATAAATGAAAGTGGAACTAAAGTACCACGAGTGGGAAGCAAGAATTATGTTCATGCCAAACCTAAAGGGAATACTTACGTGTTCAAAGGGCGCATTTTAGGCTCAAGAGAAAATTGTAGTGCAAGTGGCAGTGGGCAAGGAAAAATAAGCCGTTTGTTGGACAAGAGAGTTTCTTTAGATTCAAAACCGCAAACCTCTGAGAAATTGGATAGAATATCAAAATTAAGTAAATCGTGTGATTTGTCAGTAGATAACTCTTTTGAGACTGTGAAAGAATCATTTTTGGATGATGATTTGGAATTTCTTAGTACTATTGCTGATGATGTGGAAATGGTAACAGAACTGAACAGCCGAGAACCCTCTAAAAAAGTGCCTTTAAATTCATTGGAAACAAAGGAAAAGGCTAATGAGCAGCAAACAATTACTTCATCTGTTTTAGAAGATTCAACTTACTTTGAGGAAGGAGTCCTTCAATACTTGGATACAATTGAATGTAAGAAATTTAAAACTACTTTAAATCGTAATACATGTTTTTCACAGGCATTATATATCATGAATAAGTATTGTTCATTAATTAGAAATACTTGATTTCATAATGTCCGTCTTGATTCATTCTGATTGTGAGTGTATTGAATCCTTAAGCAGTTCTGTGATTGTATTGTATTCTTATTGAACTGATTTGAGTGTTTACATTATGGTTAATGTCTGAATCTGGCTTATCTGCTTAATGTTCCAATTATTCAAAATGAATGGATAGTCTGATTTAGAAACACCTTCAAAATCTGCTAATGTCAACTAAATGAAGTTGACATAAGCCAACCCAAGGAGGGTAAGTGAAGTACATTACAGTGATGAGAAATAGCAGATATTATGTAATAAACATAGATCATGCTTCTGCATTTCTAAAAATAGTGTTGTTTACAGTTCCACTGTGATAATTGTAAATTTCTATTTACAAAATATCACCTAACCTAACCTCGTATACATCATTTCCCAAGTTGAGGCCATCCTTTGCATTACCGAGTTGGTGACAAGGTGTCAGCGTTTGCAATTTACATATAACAACCTTGACATAACATTTGAATGCTAAAGCACTTACGCACTTACTCACATGATGCCTCACGCTCCGACAATTGCCTCACTTAACTGATTATGTCCAAGATGCATCAAAGTTCATCATCCACATTTTTATCTATACTGTCAGACCAATGTGTGAATTAACCAGCTACTGCTAACATTAGCCAAATTTTGGGCTTCAAACATAACGTACACCCTAAAAATAAAAAAATGGATAATGTTTTTGTTATCTCCATTTCAGTTTAATGTTCCAAGTTGGTTCTGTTTATTACTATTTTTACAATTTACATTTTTAGAAATTTTCCACATCACATATCATACGTTTAACTTCTTATACCCTCCTATTCTTGCCCTAAATTTTCGGTAATTATTCTCACTGTAGATTGGGGTATTTTACTAAATTATTTTCAAGTATGAAGTGAAGTAAAATCTTTCACAGATTGATATAATTGCATCCAAATTGATTACAGTGCAGTTACTGCATTACTGTGAATTCTGCAATTGTTCGTTCCCAAGCAAACATATTTGTATTAAACCACAATTTATCAGAAATTAATTTTGATTAGTTCATAGTATTTGTCAGTAGTAAAAAGTACCTTGAAATACAGATTCAGAAAATTAAAATATGTCTCATTTATTTTAAAATTATTAGTTTAATGTACCTTGTAACTAGGTTTTTGAAAAGAATGAGGTTTCTCTTTTAGTCTGATTTTATTAAATTTGAAGTGTGCACCAATCTAAGACAAGAAGTTTGTGCAAGGGTGAAATAAACATAGAGAAGCTGCTGAACATTAAATAATAATTCACATACCCCCTGTACAAATGTGTTTCTCCATTTCTAATGATCCTATTATTTGCTGCAGTATGAGACATTTTGTTTTTTCAGAATATCCATTGCACCCTCCTACACCTTGATTTTATTGTTTTCAAAAAGCATTCAGAAAACAATTGAAAGGCATGGAACATGTAATTGTAATTTCTTCCTGTTTAATATTCTATCACTTTCCTACATTCTTTATTACAACCATAGTATGAAACACTGATAAAATTTATCTGCCCAGACAGCGTAGTTGGGGAAGGTCACTGGGGCGGTCCACTCCAGGCGATACCAATTAAAAATTTTTTTGTTGGAATTCTTTAAAAATTATATTTCAATTATTCTGAATTACATTCAGTTTTTTAATATATTTTAAATAATTATCATATGCAAATATACTTGTATTTTTATTAAGTAATGTATAAACTATAAATATTCAGTACTAAAATATTTTTATATTTAATTTATGCTACTGCACCCACAACACACAACTTTTCCACAATGTCCTTAAAAAAATGATGATGATTTGTGGGCTTCATTTAGTGATGGTAATCTTTCCTGCATAATGAAAATATATTGACTTTCATGTCATTAAAAATTTTAATTTAAATTGGTTCCAGCAAATGTGACATCATCACAACCTCTGAGATGCACACCTGAGGAGATAGAGAAGAAACGGCAGGAGGCAAAACTGAAATTACAAAAGAAAAAGTTCTTGTCAAGAAAGTGATAAGTGTAAATGTAATCAATGTGTGGTGCTTCCATTGTCTTTCCTTTTGTATAAATATTATTTTTCCAAGCTTCATAAATGATGTCTTAGAAAGGTTTCAAACTTTTGAGAATAAAAGATATATTTTTGTTTGGTATTACCACCAGCTTAAATGTATTGACTGATTCTGTCAATCTCAATTTGTATATGTGTTTTTCTTGACAATTTTTTTGTACAGATTAATTTTGTGATAAAAACTGTTGTAACTCTATGAGGATCAATGTATATTTCTTGTCTTTTGATCATTAAAGAATAATTATAGTATTTGAAAAGAAAATAAGACTACATTTTTGTTTTAATGTGGTTGAAACTTCTAATGAAAAGAAAAGTGTACATGGAAGGAATACTTTGTGAATTGTAGAAAGGATGTGTAAATCAATATTTCAATTACCAATCTACTTTCTTACTTATCTATTGATACATGTACCCATTGCACGTGTAAAGTTTCTTTTAAGAAATAACGAGAATTCTGAAATTTTATCTTTCCCCAGAGATTTACATTAATATTGTCTCACACCTATTTTGAGTCTTCAACAGGCCCAGAAATTCCTTCTCATGTGTGATAAGATAAACCTTTACAACTTCTAGAAGGGGAGATGTTTATCTTGGCTTCAGAAGTTTCTTGTGCAATTTGAAGGTGAATGGAACTTTTGATATATTTGGAAGAAATTAATGAAACTCATCCTTGAACCACATTTTTGCTGCCAAAATGCTTAATGTAGTTGTTCTTGCTGACTATGGTAAAAAGTGCCAATAAATTAAATGTTGAATCCTTCTCTATTTCGCTCCAATAATAGAAATTAAAATTTTTAAGAACTACTCTGATTAATAAATTTGTTTAATCTTTACATGTATGAAGAAGTGCATGAATTTGCCTATTGGTAAGGAAACAAACAATGAATCCAAATTTATTGTGCAATTTAGCTTACAAATTGTAATCAGCAAATATTGAAACTCTTGCATTACAGCGTCTGATTTTTAACTGTTATTGGAAGAGAAGAGAAAAATAATATTTCTTTTATCATGTCTAGTAGTATTGGAACTTTATTTTAATCAGCTCTGTTTTAACTTCTCATTTTGAATACAAGCTAAAGTTCATAATATAAATAGATTTTTGTGTGTAATGGGTTGAAATGAGATAAAGGCCAATATAACAGACATACTATTTACATTTATTATTGCATGATAAAACTCTGTCGTTCACGTTTCGACCCTAGTATTGGGGTCGTCTTCAGGTACAATTTAAAATATTATAAAAACTACTATGTAACAATGTATATAAAGTAATGGAAGTATTATTTTTTTTTTATAAAAAGAGTTGGCTTACCTCAGTAAGGCAGCACAAAGTTCACATACAATGTGACATACAAGTAGAGCTATAGTCAAGCTAAAGAATCATCAGGAGAGATTGATGATATAACATAAACTAATGATATGAGTGCCATCCAATTAACAAAATGTAACTTATAGAATGGGCATGACAGTATGGTCAACAGTACAACCAAATTAAGATGTAGTATTTAAAATGTGACATTTGCTACATAAGATATGAATCACACAATTTGGTAGCACAACAAAAGATATAGTGAATATCTGGTGTAGAGTTAAGAGTAGGTACAAGGAATGTATACATACTATAAAAGTCGTTTCAACCCCGTTATAGCCAAAGCATTACATGATATGATTTGAAAGGGATTCAATAATTATATGTAAACACCAAGAGTGTTATGTTGGGAAACAAGGGATTGTGAGTATGTCCAAACAAACACACAATCCAAAAATAACCACTTCCACTTTTACATATATTGTTACGTAGTAGTTTTTATTGTATTTTACCATTGTACCTGAAGAAGACCCCAATACTAGGGTTTAAATGTGAACGACACAAGAGTTTTTTCATGTAATGGTTATATTGTTACTATGAGTGAAACTATTTCTGATCAGATATGTTCTGAAAAATGGCTAGATTTTTTTAATTTTTACCCCTTGTGCTTATTCCAAAAATGTTAAGCATGATTAAAACAATATCTAATATCACAGTAAATTGACAAAACATTTTTATTGAAATTGATGGCAGTCACAATAATATTTATTTAGTAGGAATACTTGGTAAATCCTTATTGCCCACTTTCATTACAAAGTCATTAATTGTTCCATTTTCAGTTGAATTACATAAACAGACTTCTTTAAAACCTTCCACACCTGATCACAGCTCTACTTACTCAAATATTTTAATTGAAACTGTAAGCTATTGAGAGAACTGTATTGTGTAACTAGAAAAAAACCATTTCTTAGCTTGATTTATGTCTACTAATGGTATGTCAGGTGTATGCTTTGATAAGGCCATTTACTGTGATTTTGTGTAAAATAAATCTAGTATCTTTAGGGATGTCGTTATTTTCTCCAGCTATACTTTTTATTATTATGCTCTGGCAAATCCTGAACTAAAACTAATTATCAAAATATGAGTAATTTAATTACGTCAAAGGAAAAACCTGAGTAGATTGTGGGAATAAAACTTCAGATACAATCAGAATTATTTGCTGCACAGTAACAACAGTTCATTTACTTTTGAACTATTATTTGCCGCAAAAACTCAGGGAAACAAGAAAGCAAGTTTGAAGATCAAATTCTCCACAATAGAGATGGCTGTGCCTGAGAGCAGATAATATATGAGATGAATCTTGAGCAAAATATGAGACATCAGAAGATACAGTCGTGTTTAGGGGCTACAAGTTATTGCTCTAATAAGCTGAAGTGATGTTACCTTTACGGTACTATTTCCTTTAAGAAAAGTTTTTTAAAAGTGAGGATGGTTTATCGCGCACCTTGGGCACCGGAATAAGAATGGAAGCTTGGCATCCGACGGATTTCGACGCGCGTACTTTTTCTTTAAAGTAGGGTAGGGATAGTGCTAAATGTAGTCTATGAAATGTCATAAATACTTTATTGTTCTATTTTTTCTTAAAAAATGGCAACAAAATACATGTTTTACTTGTCTCTCACGTTGTTAATATTTACATTGGCGGTGATTTGTTCACATTCTTCGTCGTCTCAAAGGATGTTACTCGAAAACTGAAAAGTTTTCAGTCAAAATGAACTCAAAATTCCGTTTTCAGAAACGTTTAAATGCCACTTTCTCGAAAAACAGCTACAATTTTTTCTTCTAACATTTCTATCAGATATTGCTATTTCACTGTTTCAAACATCTAATTTCAAACAACAGTTTTCTGTGGAAAAGAACTCCAAAATTCGCCTTTACAGTAACGCCTAAACGCCGTTTTCTAATAAACAGCTTCAATTTTTTCAACGAAAATTTCCTTATTGGACGAGATTTTACTATTCTATAATTTTATGAAAGTAATATTTATGTTCTATTATTAGAAATCCCAAAACGCTGAGAATCCGTTGTATCATATGAATCTGTCATATCTACGTGAACATACATAGACGATGCATATCCAGTTTGTATAAAATCATTGATGTAATCTGAAATGGACTTGATTAATTCATTTTATCTGTTCTGTCGTCTTTATACAACCATCACTTACATTAAACAGAGAAATAAATTATTTTATGTTCCATGTGAGCATCACTCGGACGGGGAGAGATGGATCAGGGCATCAACTGATGTCACTGCAGTCTCTCTGACCGGGAGGTCCTTGGTTCGAGTCCCCACAGGAACAGTATGTTAGACACTAGCTAGGTAGAATTCAGTCGTTGTCTAGAGGAGAATTCTAGCGACCAGTTGTTCTGATCCACAGTTTTCCGTGGTTTCTCTGAACAATACCACGCGAATGCCGGAGCAGTACCCTAACAAACGGGCCACATACCGCGCGCGATCTTGCCTTCCTTGTCCTATCCTCATCCTTTACACACACCTACTCTAACATGCACTACACTACCACATACCCGGAGACCGGTCGGGAGCTTAGAGCTTGTCCCGGCTGGGACGGTGCCCCGCTGGTGGAAATTATTTGGTTGGGGAAAATCCGCTAGCCGACGGTACGTCGGCGTCGGATCTCACCATACTGTGGGGGAAGACCACCGCCACTTCCCGAGCTAAAGCATGCTACACTTACAGACGACCTTAGTAGTTCATGTGCCCTGAATCACTATCAATCAACACCACGAAACCGAGTATTACTGTGGCAAAGACAGTCTACAGTCGTGGGGCATATTCGCCCCAACCATTCCACGCCTCTCGAACCCTTAAAAGGGAAATATTAACAAAAGTATGACACTCATGTTTATTGTACAGTGGTGTGCTGGTTGTGCTTTGACATCGCAGTTGCACCAAGCGCCGAATTAGAGCATGAGGAAAACCAGCGTAATTCTGGTCCCGCGTGTTCTAGGAAAACGTGACGGATTTAAATGAAGTTCCTTTCCCTACTCAGAGCATCGAAATAGATGATTGCAGTGTTTTTCAGATGCGGAAAATTTCATTGTTCCTCAGTGTAATGAGGCCAAAGATCTAATACATAATGAACTGGTACCATACTTCAATCATGTAAAAACTAGCACCAAAACAGCACTTTCCATTTTTTTCAAAATGGTTATTCTCCGATCCATCTACCTCCGTTTGAGGTCTTGCGAATTTGAAAATAAACTTTATAATTAAAATTTTCCCAAAAAGGGCTTCTTCTTTTTATTTAGATTTCTAGTTCTAGTAGAAGTTCCTCTCCAACTCCACAAAAATTGTTTTGTGGAGTCACGCCTGATGTTTAGCAATAAAAGAATGGTTCTATTGATCTAAACAACTTATCTTTTGAAGGAGATTTAACAACACATTTTGTTATTGAAGTCACTAACCGATCTATTAACGGAAAACAATTTTGTTGTAGAATTAACTGCATAAAAATGTTGATTTTTATATATGAAAGTCATTATATTTATTATTTATATATTTTTAATGATATTTCACCAAAAAATGGTACATGATACTGCAGTTCTGACTTCACATCTGAATACAGCACATGCAAATGACTAAAAGTTACTCGATTTTATACAGCGGCAAAAAATAAGCTCTCGTTAACAATTGTTGTTCAGTGTTATCCGATTATTATTAAATTACCACAGATTAACCATTTAAAGCGCAAGAAATATCGTTTAAATCAGTGAATATTTCCAGAAGCGGGTCTGAACAAACAATAAAAAAAAACGACGAATTGTAAAACGATTTTCTACCAAAGTTGGTTAAAAAGGAAAAATGATAGACATTTTAAAAACAGTAGTTGTTATTTATAAGCCCCTTTATCATAATTTGTCTCATTGACACTGTAGTAGGAGACGAGGCTCTTCATTTATTTCCCCTGACGAGCCGCCACTGATACGAAGCAAACATTTTTGAGCTGTACCCTTAGAGGAGAAAGAACAATGGTACATCTCTTCTGCAAGGGCGAGCCCCTTTCGATTGATTAGTGATTCCGGCTGCGTCAACTACAGAAGTCATTAGTCCCGTAAGTGTTATGCATTGTTTATCGCATGAAGTGGCGGCGAGCTTCATGGTGAGATCCGGCGCCGTCCTAACCGATTCGGCTTGCGAGTTTCCTCAACTACGTGTCTCCCACCAACGGAGCACCGCCCCAGCCGGGACAAGCTCTAAACTCTCGACATGTGGTAATGTATTACATGTTAATGTAAGTAAGAGATGAGAATACAAAGAAGAGGAAGAAACGTTTTGGGGTACCCTGATACCGAAAAAGTAGTTTTTCTTTCTTTCTTTCTTTCTTTCTTTCTTTTTCTTTCAAAACGTCCGTTTGTCTGTGAAGACTACTAGCGTCTAAACCATACGTAAGATTTTTTTTAATTTGAAGAAGCCCGGGTCAATCTGGCTCGAGTCGAATCTTTGAGTTTAAAAAAATCTTTAAAATTTGGGGGTATTTTACATGAAGCATTGGATTAAAAAATATTGACATTTTCAAATTTTCTCAACAACGGCTCCAAATATTTTCTTTAAACTTATAGTAGGGATAGTGCTAAATGTACTCTGTTAGATGACATTAACACGATATTGCTCTATTCTTTTGTTTTTTCAAAATTACAAAAATGTAATTTTTGGACTTGTCTTTCATGTCGTTAATATTTATACTAGCGGCAATTTGTTCACATTATTATATTTATGAGTACGGGTGCTTTTAACAATGTAAAATAAAATTTTTCGAAACCTCAACCGTTTTCTATGGAAAATAGCTCAAAATTCCGCATTGTCAGAAATGCTCAAACGCTATTTTTTTCAAAAATGGCTTCAATTTGCTTCAAACTTTTTGAATGGATAGTGCTAATTGCACTTTTGTAAAGTTAATTTCGCAACTGTAAGTTCGAAATTTGTAGCTCTTTTTCACAGAAAATTTCAAATAAAGTAATTTGAAGAACCTTAACTCACAAGTACATTAGTGTTTACAAATTGCTGGAAATGTGCATATCAACGGAGTGACAGATCTTTCAAAAAAATTTACATTTGTGTAATGTTTGAAAAACCACAAAAATACTACGAATTTAACTTTAAGACACATTAAAGAGTGATATTACCACTATTTGTTTGAAATGCTTGAAATAAAAAAATTGGAGCCGTTTTTGAGAAAATGGCGTTTGATCGCTTCTGAAAATGTGGTTTTGGGCTTCTTTTCACAGAAAACGGTTGAGTTTTCGAGAAACTATATGACATTATTTGTGTCATTATTTCAAGAACATTACATCATTTAAAGAACATGTACTCATAAATACAATATTGTAAACAAACTGTCGCTAATATAAATATTAACATGAGAAGCAAGTCAAAAATATTACTTTTTTATATTTTTTTGAAAAAACAAAAGAAAAGAGCAATATGGCGGTAATGTCGACGGGTTTATATGAGCGAGTACATTTAGAACTATCTATTAAAGAAAAAAATTAGAGCCATTTTTGAGAAAATATATTTTTCGTAATTTTTGAAAATTGCAAACATTGCACCCAATATTGCACGAAAACTACAAAAATTTTCAAAAATATGTACATGACCTTGAAAGAACTCACTATGGAAAACAATTGTATTTGAAAAAATCTCTATTTTCAATTTTGTAGTAGTAGGCAGACACCCGAAAAGTTTTGAAATGTTTGAAAATGCAATGTTAAATCTTAAAATTGGACCAATGCCATCTCTATAAGTGCATTTTACTATATTCTCACAAGAAATTTAAAGAAAAATTTGAAGCTGTTTTTGAGAAAATTTTGAAAATGTCCGGGAGCTTTATATAAAGTATCCCAAATTTTAAAGATTTTTTTTCAAAATTTCAGATTCGACTTGAGCCAGATCGACACGCATTTTTTTTCGATTTGGAAAAAATCCCACGCATGGTTTAGCCGTTAGTAGTGTTCACAGGCACCAGACAGATATTTTAAAAGGAAAACAAACTGTTTTTCGGTATCAGGGGACCCCAAAACGTGTATTTCCGTTGAAATCTCGAAATCGATTTGCCGCAGAATTACATAACTTTCCCTTTACTATGTATATTACTCCGTATATACGTACGTATACGGAAAAGTAAAAATGAATGAATGTTTAAACATTTGAAATTTTATCTATTTCTTTTCTTTACATTAAATCCATGAGACATTTCAAACTCAAAAAAATAGCTCCAACGTTTTTTTAATTAAATTTTGTTGTTTGATAGTATGAAGGACATAAATGCGAATGGTGCAGGTCTCATTTTCTTTCAAAACCCTTATTTTTCGTAAGTTGCAAAAATTCAAACCTTTTTCTACATTCTAATTTCTATCCAGCAAAGTTTATATTTTTATTAAATCCATCAAGTTCCAGCTAATATCAAAGGTAAGATTTTCTAGAAGTGAGGATCTTTCTATTGCTCCCAGAACCGAAATAAGTGTAAGCTCTTGTCGCTCGTTTTGAATGAAGCGCGTTACGCGCACGCCGACTTGCGCGTTTCCCTAATAGAGATATCTATGGGTGTATCTCTCCTCTATGGTTTCCCTCCCGGTCGGTGGGCGTCACGTTCGGGCTCGCAATGCTGGCAGGCCCAAGTTAAAGAGGGCGTACTTTTAAGCTGGAGGTTTTGTAATTGTAAAAATTGCGAACGGAAGGTTTTGCGATTGTCTATTATTAAATAGACATAGACTGATGAATATGAATTTGTTAAAGGATATGTTTATTATTTACGGCACTAACATCACTTGTGCTACACATTCTATAAAGGGGGTCCGGATATCAGTTTTGCGGGTCAATTCTTTACCCTACGAGTCCAGATCCTCTAAAAAAACGCGCGAACGTTTGCCTCCGGGCTAACAATTGCTTGATAAAATATCAAAAATGTCTAACACAAATGGAATTTTCTTTTAAAGCGACTGAATTTTCAAACAAATCATCAAACAATAAACTCCTAATGGGCGAATGTAAAAGAGCTTCAAAAGAAAAATTCGACTAGCGTGGATGAACATGTCAATGTATTTAAAACACGTATTTCAAATACAAACATTTAAATACTGCCCAACTCTGCTCATTACAAATCACACAACCTTTGGTGCAAAAACTAAATATTTTTTAGCAAATATCAACACAAATTTGACAATTATTACTGCTTTTCATACAGGTAAATTATGACCCAACAATAAAACGTAATTCACAAAAATGAGTTCCCAAGTCATTGTAGCATTCCAATCTGATATTCCCTGAAATCTAGCAGTTTCAAATAGGTTTTAAACAATTTCTAAGATATTAATGTGTAAATCAAAACATTTCTAAGAGATTAATGTGTAAAAAAGGGCGAACGTAAGAAATGAACAAAGCAATTTTAAATAATATACAAATTCTGACTTACGTAGCATCCAACTGTGTGGAATCGTTCACGAAGCGCAGCGGGCATTAATTTTTTCGCCAATTAACACAGAAACACTAATTTTCAAAAATCTTGAACATGACCCTATTTGAAGATCTATTTTGATAGACACATGTCATTAAGAAAAAAATATTCATAATTGTCCTTATAAGACGCCTATAAAGAAGCGGTCAATTCGAGCGGGCGAATATATTTGTCGCGAAATTTCACAAAAATACTTATATTTTCAAAAACTTCAATACGACCTTAATTGAAGATCTGCTTCTTATGAACACGTTTCATTATGAAAAATAAATTGTATATTCACAACTGTAGTGGTAGGAAGAGGCTGAATTGTTTCAATTTTTCACAAAATCACGCATTTCAATGAACATGAGACCTACACCATTCTCTGAAGCGTTCTTTATGCTACGTTCTCAATTTAATAAAAAAACGTGCGGTTTTTAAGAAGTGGTTTAAAGAAAATAAAAATTGAAATATTTAACACAAAATATCGCAAAATAATAATAATAGTAATAAAAAAACACCTCACACTTTTTAAACATTGAACATTACCTTAGTTAATTTTGTTATTGATAAACACAAATCACTAAGAAAAAAATCTTCATATTTGTAGTTGTAGGAACAAATTTTTTTTTTTCTTCAATTGTCAAAAATCAGGGTTTTCAGCCAATGTAAGACCTAAACCGTTTTCTTAAACGTCCTTTAGACTATCCAATAACAAACTTTTAAAAAATTGGCGACATTAATTTTGATAAATGTCCTAGGTGCTTCATGTTAAGTATCCCCCAAATTAAAATATTGATTTCAAATTTAATGGGTACCGACTTCAGCCAGATCGATCGTGGATCTCAATTTTGTAGGAAACCGGCTATACAGTTCAGCCGCTAGGTTGTTCACAGACGGACGGACAGACGTTTTGCCGTCAATCGACATTTCGATATCAAGGATCCACAAAATAAGAATTCTGGCTATACCACGTGTATATGATTTTTTTCTCTAAATTTACTGGATTTATCGACTTTTTCGTTACCAGAGCACTGTAATACGAGTTTTTCTGAGGAAATTTCGCGTAGCATCACTCAACTTTCTCTTCTTAAGCGCGAGAAAGTAAAAGGAGTATGGTGTGCAATTTCTTGTAACAGAATTGTTGGTTCGTCGGTGCTTTTTCGCCACTGCTTGCGCTGTATGGAGAAGTATTGTAATTCTGCGGGGGAAAACGGCGACTTTTCGATACAAAAACCCTTGACGGGCTTTGGTAAAAGAAAGGGATACATTTTGTCCCTATATATTGTAAATTACGTCCTCTAACAAGTTTTGTAGTCAAATTCATGTTTTGTGGGTTCTTGATGTCGAAAAATCGATTGACGGGAAAACGTCAGTTCGTGGCCAATGATGGCGCCTAAACCGCTCAGTCGATTTTTTCCAAAACTGACATTCCCCAATCGATCTGGCTGATGTTGCTTAAAATAGGTATTTTAGTTTTAGAGGGATATTTCATATAAAATTAAGCCCGTACGACATTGTCAAAAGTATTGCTACAAAATCTCATCCTTTTTGGCATCCTAACTGTTCCGCCTTATTTTAAACTATATAAACGTGCAAAAGTGTTTTCAACCAGCAACAAATTTCCACTCCGAGACCCGAACGCTAATCCTCAGTTAACTTTCCGATACAGAAGTGCCGGCAGAAAGAGCGAAAAGTAATAATATTCAGATCCGTTAGGGATATCACGGTCAAAGAAAAACTAAGTTGGTCACGTAGGTAATGTCTATAATATATTTAAATTTCATGATGATAGATTAAGTAGTATACCATCGGTTCATACAGATGGAGAGACAGAAAACAATTGATTTGACGTTTTAGAAATCAAATAAGAGAATTTTAAAAAAATATTTAAAAGTGGCAAATTCGAAAAGCACATACACACACGTCAGGTTTTTTTTAAAAAATCTGTATTGATTGTCTTTGTTAGTACAAGTGCTTCAAATAGTTTTCAATTAAGTCTCTCGAATTCTCAATAGTTTTCTACAACATGGCCATCAAATTAAAATCCCTGTGCGAGACTCGAACTGCCGACCGACTTGCTCAATCTGTACACGCCATTTACCCTCAGCCGTCTGGAGCAAACCAGAGCTCCATGCTTCCGCAAGTCATAAAGGCAGATTGTTTCAGTTCTAGTATTAAGGGAGCTGAAGGGTATGGAAAGATAACGGGAGAAGTATTGGGAAGAGAACAATGCCTAACTGAAATGCTAGCACAGACTAAAGAGATTGGAAAACTAAGTTGTGAGAGAAAATGTGTGCCTTTCTAGAGCCCTAGTTTATTTACCGTAAGTTGCTACATACGAGAAGAAAATTGAATGAAAAAATTTCGAGCGGGTTTTGAGAAAATGTTTTTAAAAACTGCATACATATCAAGCGCTATTTCCAATTTTGTAGTCTTGAAATGCTCTCTTTTTGGCATTTTCGAAAAAAAAAAAAAAAAAAAAAAAAAAGAGGAATAACCGAAAATGGGACTTGCTCCATATTTTTTACCGGCCCTTATTACAAATCAGGAGAAAATTTAAAGAAAAAAGCCTATAATTTGCTCAAAATTACACGGAAACTAATATTTTTGAAATATATAACATGAACTTATTTAAAGACCCGTCTATATATTATATGAAGAGGAAAAATTCTCTCTATATATTATATTTGTAGGAAGACGCCCAAAAAAATATGCTTTTTCCTTTTTCAAAAATCTGGTATTTCAACGAACACGAGACTACCACCATTCTCTTCGGCGTTTTTTACGCTGCCGAACTCAAAGTTTGATCAATTTTGTGCAGTTTTTGGGAAAATTTTGAAAATCTTTTTGAGGCTTCATGTGAAGTACCATCAAAAATCAAATTATTCGTTTGAAACTCCCAAAGATACGAGTTCATTCAGATCAATTGGGGAATATCAATTTTGAAGAAAATCAGCTGAACGGTTTAGGCACTAGCGGACAAACGCTTTGCCGTCAAACAATTTTTGAGAATCAAGAACCAACAAAACACGGATTCTGGCTTCCCCACGTATTAAGAGGATTTCCACCTAAATTTAGCAACAGGAAGTCTACTTTTTTGTTACCAGAGCACGGCAACAAGAGTTTTTACGGCGAAAATTCACAGCTTTCCAGCGTACGATTATAATTTTTCTTAGGAAGAACTTCGTAAATCGAGAAATTAAAAATGGGTCCTATGGTTTTCACATAATTTCTGCTCGAAATTAATGAAATGTACAGGCGTACCAGCCACATGGGCCAAGAGAAAAATTTTCAGAGAACAGGAATGGATCAAAAAGCTATTTTAATTATAATTTGCAATTCAAAATCACAATATTAATCCAATTTTCACTCTTATTTTACAATTTGCATTGTAGCACCATTAGTTCAGTCTGTTTTATTTTGGGGGCTGCAGCTCTCTAAGTATTACTTTAAAAAAAGCTTTTAAGTCAAGTTTGCTCTGTTAGCGAGATAAATAATAGTATTGCATACAACATCAATAATAATAATAATAATAATAATAATAATAATAATAATAATAATAATAGTAGAAGCAGTAGTAGAGTTTACTACAAGTTGATTATATCATAAACATATATATTTTTGCACACATTGTGAGGAAATGAAAAAGGACATTTTATTAAAAAAGCTTTAGCTCCCTTGGTAATGAGATTCAAAAGAAATTATTTATGCAAAAGTTGTAAGAAATTTTATACTTTTTAAAACCGAATGCAATTATTTTTCTACAGGATTAAAAGTTAAAGAGATTCAGAGGAAACCCCAAAAAGGTCAGAAAAAACTAACATGTTTTTTTGGCCCTCCTGGATTGAGCACAGGATCTAGAAGGTAGAATACTTGGGATTATAACTATTGCTGGTCAAAATACAATATACCAAAAGAAAAAGTTTTTATGACAATTTTTACAGCCCCCCCCCCCTCCTTCAGCACTTGCTGACTGAACTACTCGGTCTCTATGAAACGTAAGGAACAATATCATTCCAGATATGCAACTTCTAAGAAGTAGGGAGTAAGTTTCACAAATCACAGTGAAGATCTGAAGCTCTAGTGTAGTATTACCTTACTTTGTTAAGCAGCAAGGGGACTCCAAGAACATGATTTTGCAAACTCTCTTCTGAAATACTCTGTTTCCACAGGTAAAGATTTCAAAATGTAACAAAATATACAACTAGTAATATGTAAAAGAAGTAATTATACCAAAAAATGTAAATACACGTAAAATAAAAATAGTTGTGATACCTCCTGGATGTAATGCAAACTAAAACCATTATTGCATGCAGGTTATATTCTACCAAATAAAAAGAAGTAAAGTCTTTCAGTAAAAATAAGTATTAACATGAAAATGTGTTCTGTATTCATTACCTTAAAACATTGATGCAATAAAAACAAGATAATTGGTTTCCAAAGACATAATTACAATTTCAAACTTTTTAAAAAAATATGCAACTCCTTTTTGGCCTTCTACTAATTACCAAAAGCGAAACATGTTAATTTTTCTTAGGTAATTCACAGTAAGTTTTGTTTCCACATGCTTTCTATACTACCACATTTTCCATTAACTATATATAATTAAATTAAAATTATAATTTCAAGATAAGCACATATACCTTGAACATATTGATTGAAAAATCACAATATTTTTTATTCACAGCATTTCTGTATAATTACACTACTTACTATTCTTGAAACAGACTTGAGTTCTACGGATTACACGACATTAATATTCTAAGAATTAAAATATTTTGTTTCAACGACTAAATGTAGGCTGAACAGTCATAAAGATTTCAAGGCGTAGTTCTCAATTCTTGAAAATGCAACACTAATATTACTGTACAACTGAAGGCCAATATGGATATTATATTTGAAGCAAGGATACTGAAATAGGGTAAATTACATATAAAAAACAAACAAACATATATTGACATTGAAATACAATGAAATATACATATTGAGCTATATTTCAACAATAATCCTTAGGAGAGTTGACAATAATCTCAAATACATTTTATCAGTCTCTCAACTTACTGAGGAACTTCTCCAAAATTTTAAACTAGTTCAATGATCTTCATTCACAAGTAGGAGATAAGAAATTATAAAAGAAAATTATAAAATATCTCCAAAACATACACAATTATAACATTCTCTGAACAAAAATAAATAAACTTTCAGTTTGAACATTCACTCATTTGAACTTCTCTTCCATCCACTATTTGGATTCTGCAGGGTTCCAATGTTTCTCAGTGTCCTAAAGCACAGCCCAGACTTCCACTTCCATATCACAGTGTCGATCACTTCGATTATATGAAGCTAACAACAGAACAAAAATACTCTCTAGACAAGCATACAACAAATAGACAAACAAATATAAACCTTTAATATTAATATATATAAACCATAAATACAAGATGAATGTCCATGAAATCCTTTCTAATGCCACAAATAACAAAGAACAATCTCGTATTCATTCATGAATATGAACATATAACAAATAAGCAAAAGACATTTTTTTAAATGGAAATTTGCAGCAAATTTTGAAGGAAATAATGTCAAAATATATAACCCCACTTACAAGCAAATGTTTTGATACAATGGCTTGAAAAAAATTTCGTTTTTTTAATTTTTGGAATAATACTGAACTTGTGGATTGTTTTACATAATCATACAATACGGAGGAGAAACCAAGAGCAAGAAATTCAAACTGAGTACACCTAAATTAACAAATTTAATGGTTAAAAAGTAAGAAAATGAAAGCTTAGGTTAAATAAAAACAATCACTTCATAAAAAGTGTTGTCTTAATGGTCTTGTGGAAAAATAAATTAGTAAAAGGCAGTTATAGGGGGGAAAATCCCCCTTTGAACGGGAATTCAATCAAATTCTTAAAACAATCGTTGTACTGAATAAATTCGATAAGAAATGAGAAATTCACTGAATATGTTAAGAACTCATCACATAAGGTTCCTGGCAAGGTCAGGATACAAATTCAACATCTGAAGATTCTGGTGAATCCCAAATGTTTTCTTCCCAAGATTTTTGTAAGTAAGAATATGTCCATTGTAAAACTCAGCTAGTGAAAACTTATATCTAGTAGTAAAATTTGCAAGCCTTAACACTGCCATTGGCACAAAATTCAATAAACGTCTGTAAAACTTTCATTGTGATAATTTTAGAAATGTACAGTGGAACTAAAGCATTACATGGATATTTTGTTACCTTTATGATGATATATTTATTAGTAAAATTCTATTCTTTCAAAATTCTATTATGCCTGTAGGTATAATTATTATTCTACAATCAAAACAATTCTTTCTTGAAATTTAATCAAAAAACATTTTGTAATAAAACAAAACCTCACCAATATTCCTAGACATCTCAATTGGCTACCACACAAATTTTACCCAACCATAAACACTGCCTTATAAGTGATATTCAGGTATTACAGAATTTTAATGTATTCAAAAACCTTTATTTACTTAACTAATGAAAAGGATATTGTGAATTTCTAGAATCAATTAATTCCACAGTTGTAGTACCATAACCAATAACATGCATATCACAACACCATCATGTTAGATAATGCATGTGCAAAGGACAACTATACTTACTTTGCAGTAGGCAATGAAACAAGTGTGGAAACCATTATTGATGCAGAAGCTTTATCCTCTCAATGAAGTGGTAGGAAATAAATTTCTGAGAAAAAGTTACATCAAAATTTTCAATGGTGATAGCAGAGAAAATACACTTCAAATCTGAATATATATTTTACCTTAAATACAAATTCCTTTTCTAACTTCATGATTTGATAGCCCTAAGGCACCTGAGAGGCACTGTCAAGACCAAACAAAACCACAAAGTGCAAGAATATATGTGCTAGTGTCCCTACAGCTTTCTATAATTTTCTTATGTCAGCTGGTATGGCTTTGCGTAATGTACAGCAACACTGCATGGTAAACAACTGGCCTGACAATTATCACATTTTGTGAGGGAAATTTATGCTTTAGATTCAGAGAAGCAAACAGTCTACCACCAGACTCTCTTCAAAAGTGAGAACTTTCTTTCTTGAAAATATGATGTATTACGAAGATTATATATGTATATAGAATCTATTTTTCTAATTTGCATTGCACACACAAATTGAAAGAAAACCATGCAGTCTCTGACTATATGAGAAATGTCTGTGGTTTTGTTGGATACCCAGGAACTAGAAAAAATTGCAAAAACAATTAAAGTTTCCATTTTCACTGAAAGATGTAAAAATATTTGATGGTGATATTTTGCCTATTCTCATACTGCACATACTGACTGAAATCTCATATTCATATCGCTGCTTACAGCTCTCGCACAACACCCCAAGGTATCAAGGAAAAGAGCATTCATTACTAACTATTTGCTATTCACATGTTTTATTATGGAATAGTAATATTTTGGATACTCTTTGTATATAAAGAACTGTTTATTAAAATATAAATTTTTTTGCAGTTATACAAAATTATTTTGTACATTGTCCTTGAGCAGTGTGTGCTACATTCTGGAAAACCATTTTGTGCAGTTTTGTTCAGCAGCATTCTTGCTGCCGCAGGCCACTAGTATAATATTATATGAATTTTATGTTTCTAACACATCAGTACTGTCAAAACACTGAGTATTTTTCTCACTAATGGGTTTTCCCCCACTAGTTTCTTGAAAAACATGTAAATTAAGTTTTACTGTATCTGATTTCCTTTTATCAATTAAAAGTCTGCTATTCAATGGTGAGGTTTTGTATTGATTATTTCTTTTTCATAGTCTTTATTTCTTCATAGCTTATGATTTATTTAAAAATTAATAAAAATTGATGTATTGAAATGGAAGACTGTAACTAATAAGAGTTGTACTATTTATAATTAATATCTCCTAATAATTCTTACTTTTTTGTTGTCTAGTTCAACCACATTTTCAGCATTTTCTCATAAAATATGATTGGAATTCAACTTCAGTAATATTCTATAAATTACTCTCTTAATTTTTTAGCCAGTATTCAAATAAACACCAATTGAATATTTTTAAATGAATAAAGTAGAATTTCTCAAAAACATCAAAGACATTCCATAATGTTGATGTTAAAATGTTGCTTAGAGTTCAGCATATACAAGTAATTATTGTTATATTTAGATATTTCTGACCCCCAATTATTTCCTTTATAATATATTGTTAGGAGATGGCTTCATAAATGATTTTCATGGTCTGTATCCTGTTTGAGTATAGTTCTAAGTATTTTGAGAATATACTGTAAAAACTGAATAGTCATATCTTACTAGAAAAGGAAGTGACAACCATATTTGTGAGATAATCCACCCCCACCCCCACTCTCCAAGTTTATATTTTCATCTTAGGAGTTTTGTGTCATTTATCTTTGCTTCTTCAGAATAAAACATAACTCCAATGCAAAATCTGCTCCCACTATAAGTATAGAAAACAATTAAGACTGAATCAGAAAGATAAAATTCATGTGCAGTTTCTTATTTTCTTCCCTTTTTGAAAGAGACTTTGCTTGCCCTTGTTAAGAAAAATACCTTAAAATTGTTCATCATTATAAAAACAAGAAAGTGAAATAAAACTAAACAAAAACCTCAGTACAGTAGAACCCCTCATATCTATCATCATGACACCGAAACATGGTCAGCACAAAAACCAGATTGGATGATCGGGGGAACAAATAAATAAAAAAATTAAGTCTTAAAAAAGGAGTGCATGCATTCTCTAATTTAGTAGTATTTATATTGATTATGTGTAATACATTGATATTCATATATACAATGCATAAAACATGCTCTACTAGAATATTATATTGAAGAACTACAATAATGTTCAAAGGTCAACATCAACATCAAGAAGTGATTTCAAGGAATAAAGGGAGATTGGATGTGAGGAGTTCTACTACACAAAATTGCTACAAAATTTGAGACCACATAAAACAAGGTGTCTACTAAAGAACTGTGCAATCATGGCAGGTCTGGCTCGCAGGCATCGAGACCACAATTCTGCAGGAAGTAAATGAGCGACGGCTCATGGCATTGACCAACTAGCACTGCAATACAAGTTCGCACTGGTCAGGGTTGACAGCTAATTACTCTATCCTGTCCTCTTACGGCACCTTCTTACTCTTCAATATTTGACAAACAGTGGAATAAAAACTTTCTTTGTTGCAAAATGAATCGCAGCCAACTGCACATTTTCAAATTGGTCATATACTTGACTACTACTGAACTTGATCACTACAGTGAGAGAAAAGTAAGTATCGATATAAATATAAAAAAAAGGGGATGAAGTTACACCAAAGAGAAATAGAATTATCACACTGGAATGGTCAATATGGAGCTACACTAATGCAGAATCGCCCAGAGATAATCATCGAAATCCTGCACAGTTCTTGAGAACAAACACTGTGTAAACAATTTATTAGTAAAAAGAATACTTGAATTGAGAAGACTAAATACATTCTCCTTAACTACATACTCCAGCCCAAATTGTAATTATACACAAAATAAAAACAGAAAGAAAAGAAGAAAGAAAGAAAAAGTAAAAGTAAGGAAAGAAAGAAGATAGAAATAGATAAAATATAATAGTTTCAAAAATGACTAAAGTAAAGTAACTTACTGTGTCTATTAATGTTTCATTAATAACATTTACATTTTCTGAATATAAATAATCATCAATCTTCAGATTTCCACTGTCAGAAAACTAAATTGCCCTGGGAGCTGCAGACAAACCCATGGATTTGGGTTTCTAAAAAGGTCAACTGTGGTTGTTTTAAATTACTGACAGAAACATCAAATTTTTTTTGCTTTATCTAACAATGTCAGGGTATGTATTTATAGCAAATATTATAAATATAACCTTAAGTAGTAATTAATAAAGTATGATTAGTAGTTAACACAATTAATTCAAATAGATAATTAATATGTAAATTAATAATTTATTAAATGATATAAAAGTTGCATGTATCAGAGAATGTTAAGGAACATGATAGGCCCCATTAGCTAGTCCCACAAATTCAAACAAACAATTTATTCTCCGATTAAAATTAGTGTGTTTTGATACTTGCTCCAAGCTGTCAATAAGCAGCACACAATAGCACACGTTTATTGAAGCAGCATGATAGGTTTTCTGGGAGATTACCCTGTTTTGGATGTGTCATTCGCATTCTCATTTTAATGGAATTTCAAGTACTTGTACAAGATATAATTCAAAAAGACCCATGCGTCAAAACATAAGTAATGCAAGTAAAATACATTTTTTAAAATTTATATATCATTAAATATTGCAATGAGAAATTACTAATGAATAAAATGTACACAAATCTAAATCACATAAAGGAATCTCTTTTTAACAAGAGATCAAAAATTTTGAATATAAGTGAAAAAATGAAAATGGTCAATTTATCATTTTTATATTTCCTTCTTCAGAATATTATAATAGAGAATAGAAACTAATGTACACATAAATTACACAAATACACATGAGATAAACACATTTAATTGCAAATACAGTAAAATACCCTCTTTTACTCTTTTCAAGGATCTGAAAAAAAATGTGGTAAATTGCAGGAAAGTGTAAATGGTGCAAAATTACTTTTGCTTACATAATAAATGCACAACATTATTTCTCTAGGTATATTAATAACATTATCCTTTAAAGAAAAATCATTGAGATTCTAAAACCATGCACTCCAAAAGACACTAATTTTACTGATTTCTATTTTTTCTAGAATACAAAGTCTTTGATATTAAAATTATTTGATGATCAAATAAACACAAAATTTTTTAAAACTGCACACAAAAACAACGAATTGCCAACTAAATGCTTCTGAGAGAAAGGTAAATAGTACAGAAACAATGGAGATCACAATCTATGATTCCTTCAACATGATAATCTTGTGATAAAGCAATAAAAAATTGAGAAAAATTGTTCAATAAAGAAAATAAAAATCGCTAGTTGTTGCTAGTTATTGCAGCTTGGCTCTGCACTAACAAGGACAAAAGTGATATTGTAAGTGAAGTGGGAATTCACTATATAGACTTGAATTACCACTGACACATTGTCAATACACAAAACATTTCTAAAAAGCTTGCAACCCCGCAACGGATTAATAATTTTCCTTTTATTCCGAAAACACAATTTAAAATGATAACAGGCTCTAGACAAAGAGTCAGAATTGAGTAATTCTGACTTTCCCTGATCACAAGCAGTCAAGTATTCCCAGTGCCTGGTGGGAACAAACAAACATACAAGATGAGCCATCCTATTGCTTTTAGGCTTGTGTGTAAAAGTGATGTTTTAATATTGAAAGAGTAAAAGTGGGGATAATTTTACATTGTGAACATAGGGGAATTAAACGGAGAGGTAAAAATCGGAGTAAATAGTGGGAAAATGTAAATTCTGGGACTGTAAAAGTGGAGTTTTACTGTAATTATCAAATAATAATAATAAAAAAAATTATACACAAATACCTAAACACTAAACATATTAAATTAACACAAAAATTAGCATCCTTAGGTCCGTAAAATTCAAAGAAACACACAGTAATATGACAACACAAAATTACAAGGAACAAAGATGGCAGAGGCACAATAGAACACCTATCTCTATTCGTCATCAAAAGGATGACAAATACCATGAATACTACCTGAAACTATCCCTCCATTCTCTCTGGTACCCTCAAGTATGATGGAAAGAACACATATTGAAGGTCTGCTACTGACCCAGAAAATGCATGAAACATGGAATATTTGACTGATAACAGACTTTCTAAGTGAGATTGTTAAATGTGAGAGTACGTTGATGAAATTGGAACTGGGTATCGAAGTATGAATATTCTAAAGTAGGAAAATGTGGTAACAGGGAACATGGTAATGAGATTCTACTATTTAACATAAAACTTGCAAGCAATATCCATCATCAGAAATAAAAATACTATAAATAAATTAATATCAGCGAATGGAGAGAAAAACAGAAAGTCACAAAAGTAGATGCATTCTATTATACCAGATGCTTCAGAAAAAAATGTGCACAAATCGAGAGTGGAAGTAGAAATTATCAAGGGAAGAAATGTTGCTCATAAACTAAGAGGCAAGGCTCAGCACTAAGATTTGTTTAAAAATTTTCTATGCCAGTGCGTGCCTAAGGTTTCTGTTTTAATCCCAGTAGTCAGAGCTGGAGTATAACTTGGTTATCACATATATCAAGTTTTGTAACCTTTAACAAACAAGGTTCAGCCTTTAAATACCCGGAAAAACACTGTAAGTGTTACCATGATCCACTATGTATAGGATGCTTTAGAGTCCATCAGAAGCAAATGAATCTACACTGGGATCTATCTCCTAAATCTATCCCACACGATATCCACCTCTCTGCGTTTTACCCTGAGGAAGTATGATGACAAATGTTGGCGTCTGTGTTTACGACACACTGTCTTCCAGAGAGCCAACTATATATTGGCCTCAAAACCCATGTATAAATTCTGTTTCAATTTTATATTATATCTTGAAATGTTTTTGGCCAAAAAAAGAAAAGAGAGAGAGAGCATTGTATTAAATTTAAAAATAAGTTTCAATGAATATCTGAAGTCAATATTTTTCCCCTGGCTACGTAAGTTTCAAAGTTTTATTAGCCATGAATTTCACATATATCTTATACATATACTTGACATAAATTCTCAAAAATGCCTAAAAATGGGCAGGTTTCTGGAATTAACATGGTGTTAAAAAGTCACGGGACTGAAAGTCTTAAAATGCATCTGTTCCCCTGTGAGATTGGAATACCAATGCACACTGAAGCCATGGGTGACCCTTGTCTCAGCCTCATTGGAGAAAGGCAGAACATGGTTGTAAACATTGCAAGAGAAGGGCACAAATTTACTTAAAAATGAATCCTAATTTCAACATTACACTTGTTATGCAATTCCAGTTGCAATTATTTTAACGAAGAATAATAAATTTTACAATTGCTCAAATCTTGATTTTCCAGCACCCCTGTGCCCTTCTCCATGAACATTGTGGCGCTCTTTTATAACATTTACTGCAATGTTTTTGACATTAACCCTTTGATTATTTGGAATGTATTGTCATGCAGAAAACATATGCGCGAGGGCCTCTGTACGTGTTGGCGAGCACATATGGGCTGTTGCTGGGAGCCTCTGGACATGTGATGCACGGCCATTCTTGTTGTTATAATGCCTTTTGTGAGGGCCAAAAGATTCCTGAGATGATTTTAGCACTATCTATGTGTGCTTCAGCACACTAACGTGACATTTTGATGCCATTCTGATGCACTGATCTCGCATTCTATGAGTTAAGTTTAGAGTTTTGCTACAATACGAATGCTAATTATAGTGATGCATAGAGAATTGATAAATTTTGTATGCATCACAAGAGTGACCTCCAAGGAGGGTTGGGGAAGTTTGCCTCTCACTGCCACACAGAAAGAAATTTATGGTTGCACAGTCACTTTCTTATTGCTGTTTACATTTCAATTCCGTGGACTGCTGTGTCCCTTGAAGTGCTGGTCCTACCTAACTCATATTTTCTTTCGACTTTTGTTACTTCCCTTTTAGTGGTTGAATTGTTTGTTACCCAAGCCCAACAGCTCTGAGTTCAGTCCAAGTGGCAGGCTCAGCACACAGTGGTGCCGACGGACATAGCATTCCACACACTGCCACACTCACTGAGTATGACCATAACAGTCAAAGGGTTAAGTTCTTCCTTACTCTTTTCAGCCTAAAAGGACTGAAGTGTGTCTTAGTTCGCTGACTACACAGAACAGATGTGCTTTTTGAACATGCAGGATCAATAATTTTTGATTCATTCGTAAATGAAAATTGCTTCCCTAAACCCCTCTACCTCACTTCTGAGTCTGTGCATCTTTTTGTGAAACATTCTGTATAGATGTACAAACATTTACTATAAAATATTGTGCTAAAGAATGGACCTACAGACCCCATTAAGATATATAAAATAATGTATCCTAAAAGTACGCAGAACATAAAAAAGTATTTGAAGCAATTCTACTCACTGACTGGCCAGCTCCAGATCCATGTCTGACCACACTGCTTCAGTCTCACTCTCGTCCGCATCTCCAGTGGTAGCCTCATTCTCCGAATCACCAGCCGATGCAGCCGTGACCCGAGCATGCGCAGCATCCGCAGCGGCCGCGGCTGCAGCTGCTGCTGCCGCAAGGCGTTCGTAGGCACTGCCCGCAGGGCCACCCGCGCCCTCCTCCTCTCCCATGTAGTAGGAGCCATCCAGCTTACCCGTACCACTGCCAGTGCCTGAGCCGCTACTGCCACCAGCTCCTCCTGTGCCACTTGCTCCGCCTCCAGCACTGCCTCCACTGCCCCCTGCTGCACCGCCTCCCGAAGAATCTAGCCGGTGGAGTCCCTCAAGTGCTCGACGATTGCTTGGGTCCAAATTCAGGGCGATACTGCAAATCATATGTCAGGTATTTAATACACAGGAGAGTCATCTTCATCATCTTGAACAGTTTTACATGTTCTCAGCCATTTAAAGAAATGGTAAAATAAATAAATGAAAAAAAAGCATGTCAATTAAAAATTTTTTCTAACACATGGTAACAAGGTATAACTATTTCCTGAAACACAAAATTTAAGTATTTGATATTATTTTTCATTAAAATTCAACTCTCTTTTATGTGTTGTAATGATAGTTCAATTATTCTTCAATTGAAACAATCCTTATTTTCAATCAATAAAATCTCTGATTCATAGCATTTAAAATTTTTATTCTAACATCACATATGTATCCCAAAATTTATGTTTTGGTTTAAGATAATAATCAGTCTCCAGTTTATTGCAAACTACAGTGAATAAAAAACTATTTAAAACACAAAATATAACATGTAATATATAATATAACTCATAATATATCAAAACTATTCTTGATGCAACAGAAGACATAGGCAAATTATGTTTATTTATCTAATAACTTAATAATCATGATTCATTAAAAAAAAATAAAACACAACTGATAATGTTACAATAAAAAAATTACATATTTTAATTTCTCTGAATCGGGGGTTTTGTTTGTCTATAATTAAGGAGTCTTATTATTGAAGAATCTAAGTTCATCCCTACATAAAACCCTCTTTCATCACCAAAAAATAACTTTTAGGCTTTTTCAGAACAAATTTTACTTTAGGAAGGCTATTTGGTACACAGTGAAGTCCAGAGTTTTACTACATAATGCAAACTAACCTGTAATGATCAAGAGCTCTTTCTTCATCATGTGCTCGTGCCAATAGATCCCCTAGCATTTGGTGCAGCAAACAAGTTGGTTGGATCGCTACCTGTCGCTCCAGAAGCGAAATAGCTGCCTCCACTGACATCTCTTGCTCCAGGACTTCTGCCAGGAGGTACACAGCAGGCAAATAGCGTTCATCCTGCTGGAGAGCTTTCTCTAGCACAGCTCGTGCCTTCACCACAGTCACTGGATCTTTTGTCAGAACTGATGCATAGAGCTGCAGCATATACAAAGCAATTGTTTTTTCCAGAAAACCCAGTATTATTCTATACATGGCAACTAGCTTTATTTATTTGGTAAGAAGTATAAAGGTCTAGCACTTGATCATTCTCCACAGTGCATTATTTAAGTAATGTATTTTATTTTTATAATTATTTTATTTATTTATTTATTTTTTTTTTTTATCATATCACAAAATAATTTCTCTTTTCATTTCACATGTTTGCAGAAGTGCACCACAAAATTTATAAACACCTTTGAAATAGAGAAATACCAATTTTTCGCAATTTTCCATATTATAAAAACCTTTTCATTGCAGTTTTAATGATTTTGAGTTTTTATCAGCAAGAAAAACTTACATTAACTGATCTCTAATCAAGGGATATTTTCACACTACACAGTCCAGTTTTGTTTCATGGAATTTCTTTTGCAAAGACCATTTAAGTAATGTCTAAAATGCCTATTCTGCTTTAGAACTATCACTTCATCAACTTTTTATCTTAGGTATTTTAATTTGCATTTTACTTTTCATTTAAAAACTATCTAGTTCAATATCAAATGATAAGAAAAGTCAACTCTCTAAAACTTACTAGTTCTAAGAGAAATTTAATCCAATGTTCTGAATGGCACTTCGTTCTAGTTCGAGATTTCACTGTATTTACTTTCTACATTACTGACTTTCCTAAACATACAGAATAAAGTACATACAGTAGGAAGATTCATATTTTTAATGAAGACCAGAATTTTCATGCACGTCTTATGGAATACTATCCAGATGTTTGATCAACACCTTTGTATCTTGATGTGTGGTTTATGGCTATATTTTACAGACATTTCCTCTCTTTGTTTTTCACAATATCTTTTACATTGACTGATATTGGGAAGAACGTGCCATCATAACATCTTTGTTCCTCTGTATGTATGTATGTGTGTATATGTACTTATGCAATAAAACTTAGCATTATAAACTACTCGCATAATGTTACATATAGAATGAGAATAACACCAGTTTGTAACTCTCAGTTTGCTGTAAAGCATAAATACAATTCATTTTTCTCTATATGTTGGTTAAAATTTATTTCCTCACTTGCAAAATTTTATACCAATGGGCTATTTTTGGTTCATCACGTGGAACGTGAAAGTCTGCATACTCTAACTGTAAGCCTGGCAGTAGTTTATCAAAATTATTTATACTATTTAACTCACTACAATAAAACTATTCCTTTACTTACAGTCAGAGCTCGAGGACTTTGGCCCAGCTGTTTACATGCATTGCTTGCAATTGTGAGGGCTTCTCGAAGGCGATGCATTCCCACATAACAGTCAACTAAACCTAAATGAGGTTCAAATCGATGGGGAGCCATCTGCATTGCCTCTCGAAAATGTATCACAGCCTCTGTGTATTTCTTTATCTCCATCAGGATGGCTCCTTTCAGAATGAGTGCTTCCACATTGCGTGGATGGGCCATGCAAGCCTTGAAAAAATAGCAGTATAAGAACAAGACATAATAAAACACTGACGTGAGATCTACATTTGGGATCGAACCTTTTGAGCAAAATAAATAGCCTTGGAATTTCGTTTAGCTGCATGCAGTAAGTAGGCCATAGCAACCCAATGTTCAGGACTGTGCTCTGTCGCAGATACACCTGATGGCACAGCTACTAGCCTCTCCAAATCTTTGTGACGTCTTTCTTTTGCCAATAGTGCAGCTAATATATCCAGTCCTCGTTCCATATGTGGATCTTGGGCTTGTGCCTGAAATTTTATGAATAAATTCTCGGAACTCGGAGATATTCAATATTGCTAGATATTATACAATTACAATGGCACACAAGCAAAGTACCTTCACTTATTCGATTTTTATTAAGGATATTAATATAAACCTACCCTCTGAAGAGAAATAAGAGCATTCTTGGTATCTCCTGAGTAGTAATAACATTCTCCCATCGCTACTAGCAAGCTGTGGTTTTCTCGCAATGGTGAGCGTTCTTCTAATTGCCTCAATGTTGTAACTGCCTGTGTGTATTCACGACCGTGTATGTGAGCATGTGCTTTTATCCATGATGTTAGCCTATATATTAAAAAAGAATACACACAAAATAACATTTTTGCAAATAATTAAATATTTTCTACAACTTAAATTACATTAAAATTCTTCAACATCACTATGGCCAATAAATACACAGTAAATGGACTTTGTCAAAGATGTTTTATAAAAGAAAATATTACAATGTAATAACTCATATTTTAAAAAAGATTTATTTTATAAAATATACTCTGAAATGTCCATTTAAGTATATTTGGTACAATGGCGTTTCAGAAATACATGAGGGGTATTGCTTCAATTAATTTTATTCGCAGAGTGTTAGCAATTAGTATTTTCATATTACCCTGTTCGTCTGGACTACAAAAATAAAACCAAACGAATTGATACACAACACCCATTACCAGTAAGTGGAAAACGTGAGACATGTTAAATTCCAAATTCAGGATGTTCATATTTTTCAATTTAAAAATCAGAGGCCTCACTTTTGAACACAGGAAATTGAATGTTGCCTCATCCATCCTCAAATAATTCATATAGGTCTTTGAGTCTTTTGTTGGAATTCCTTAATTAAATTAAGATTAATACGTCACTGCTCACAAGGTGAGACTCACAGCTTCACACACAGATGTTTCCTATTTTTAATGCTGATGAAGAAAAGAGCGAAGACCCATTAAACATAAAGTAGTTATTATTGAGCATAAAGAAGTACCAAGAGCAAGAATTTGTTTGCCATCCATCTTGAATTTCAAGCAAACCACATGAAAATATCGGAAGCAAGGAAGTGAAGTGTGAAGCGTTTGTGAAGATCTATGTCATAATTGAAAGATCTTCAACAAACTTGTCAAAGATATTTGATAAACATCTTTTACAGCACAATACCAGCCTAAGAGCCCTTAGGCTTAGGTCTGTACCGATAAATAAATGTGACTGAGGCCATTCTTTCACACAACCCGTTGGTAAAATTTCTTTTGAGATCTTTCCACATCTCTATTCCAAAACCATTCATACTTCCAGAAATTAACATTCAAATACAAAAGTAAAAAAGTATTTACCATTCCATGCTAGCAATACTAGGAGCACCTTCTAACATAAGAGAGTTTACTTCCACCCCTTTAACGCCAAGCCGCAATAAACCTTCTGCAGCTTCTAAGGCTAAAGGACATTCCTGCCAAAAAAAGTAGTACACGTTTTAGAGACAAACTAAAAAATTATTATCAGTGTAAATAATGAATCATAATTAATTTTTTTAATAAAAAAAATATACAGTGAATGAATGAAATAGCCAACCCAAATGGCTGCAGTCACTAAGACTAGAGGGCTGAAGTGAGTATATTAAGTGAGGTTGCAAGTTTGAGACTACATAGGAATGGCAAGTTTGAGTCTGCACAGGCATACTCACCCTTGTGTTGGGGGAAGGTTGGCTTTCCCACCTTTCATGCATCACTTTTCCTATCATAACAAAGGAGCTTGCACTTGAGCAAAGCAACTTGCATGTGAGTTAAGAACCTGTCCCATCAGGGTCGGTAGCCCCCTTGATCCCTCACTTGCATTTGTGGCATAGGATACATTCCCAATACCTCATTTCTTACCCTAATTACTCGCACAGGCTGGTAACCGTGTGTGATTTGTCTGCATGAGTGAATGAGGAACAGACTCCCTACACCCACATTAATCATACAAGCTTCAAGAAGGACCCTTAGGCTACCGGTGGCATATTTGCAAAGGTTACAGGGTGAAGATGGGCTGAAGGGATACCTCAGCGTGATGTTCAGGGAGAACGAAAGGGGCTCTTCACTGGGAAGAGTTCCAGGGGAGTGGTAGTGACTGCCGGAGACACTTGTAGGTTCCTCAGACGTCAAGAGATACCACCTGGGAAGGGGGTTGGAAAAACTGGAAGGTAACCCTAACCAAAAAGAAAATGGAAATCTATCTTCCAGTAAATTCATGAAATGATTAAAAGCGAACAAAAGATAAAAAATGAAAATAAATTTCATGTACCCTGAGAACTTCTTTGTAGCATGAAACTGCTGAGCGTTCCATGCCCCCAAGTCTGTACAGTTTTCCAAGGGCCATGTTTATTTTAGCTGTCCGCTGTCGCCCAGGAATGGACTGTAGAACCATCATTGCTTGGTGGTTTTGCTTCAAATGAACATGACACAGATGGATTTGGTACTTTATATCTGTAATCATGAACAAACTTTTTAAAAGTAGCAAGAAATTTAGCGTAATTCTCAATGACACAAAATTATACAAACCTTTCTCGTAATATAATCTATTCCCAAAATTCTAATAGCCTGAAATCAATTCTACAGTTCATTTGAGCAATCAGGAAAAATGAATAGGTGATTTTCCTGGCTTAACTTGCCTAGAAGACTATTTGTAAATTCCAAATAAACATTTAACTCAAAATATACATTAGTGATTCTGGGGGAATGATGATTTTGTTATAATATATCACAACTTTACATTAACAGGAATATTATGAGTAAGAGCTAGAGATAATGAAACCATGTTTGATATAGACAAGAAATCTGGTGTTTTTTGAAGTAAGCAAATCCCAGAAAATTGCCATGGGAGATATATGTGAAAAAAAATAACTATGCATTAAAATTCAAGATATGAGTTGACTCTTTTCTGTTACTCTACAATCTATGCTTGTTTTCTTAGAAAAGATAGGTATTAATTTCTTATATTGAATGTAATTCAACTTTCACCTTTTATCTAGAGCATTTTCTTTCTCTTTTCTGAGCATCATTATTTCACATACAGAACAATGTAACCAAAATCAATAATTACCTATATCAGGCATAAGTTCTTTGTGACTGCTGTCCTGAGGTTTGGCTTTACTTTTCATAAGAGTTTTCTTGAACTGCAATGCACGCCGATATATGCCCTCAGCTTTTCGATACTGGCCAAGATAAAACAATGAGTCGCCATAGAACACAAATGTTTGAAATTTTGCTGGAGGAGGAAGAGATTCAGCATCATGATCACTTACAGTTAAAACCAAATTTGCCTGTCAAAAACCATAAAGAAAAAACAGATAATCAATACTTCTTGAAGACAAAATGATTAGATTATTGACCATTAAAAAAATAAAATAAATGTATTCTCTAATATCATACAAATATGAAGTGTCAAACTTTTGACATTGAACGAGAAATGAAATTGAAGAACAGCAGACGTACATTACAATGTTTCCATTAACTTAAATAAAAATTCATGACCAGAACTCGAAAGTTTGGTAAAATGCCTTTATATTATTGTTACAATTTTGACTTTCAACAATTTGATTGTACTTCTGAAGTTGTTTTAGTAGATTTTCATTTTGCCTTTTTTTGCCTATTTTAGCTACTAATGCCTCTTTTTGGCATTTGTGCCTTTTTCTGCTTTATTTGCACCTTTTCTGCCATTTTCATAATAATTTCCTGTATTCCGCCTCGTGGCATTGATCTCTATCAAGCTGGAATCATACCTGTCAGCCTGGGCAACATGAAAGCTACAGTTGTGTATTGTTTTCTGTGGAGGCTGAGGCTCCAGTGTCAGTGTGAGTTAAAAATCTAAAATGGAAAGCAAGATGACACCAGTGACAATTTTTGATATTTTTAGTTGATGCTGACAGACTTGTTTGCTCACAAGAAATCTCCCTATGTTTGTGTTCGGCCTCTGATCCCCTTTTGAGGCCAGAGCATGATTTACCCTTCTCAGTTCATTGTTGTTCTCTCCTCCCATCTGGTGATTACACAAGTGCAAAGAACAAAACCTGTAATTCCTTTTTCACCAATACCATTTAAGATTCAAAAGGGAGTCGACAATAGAATTTGATAGAGACATTGTCATGAGTAAAATAAATTCATAGTCGTCATACCGGATGGCCATGTGCAATCAAGATTACAGAGAAAAGGTAGTTTACTTCTATGAAAGGGCTAATGTAAATTTTACAGTTAGAATAAAAATGTGAATGATTTTTATTTTTTTAATTTTTACAATAATTATTTTTAAATGGTAATTTTGCAACATTTCTTGTGTTTTTACCCGCACCTCCCACAATAAATGCTTTTTTTGCTTGCTTATACTTGTAAAAATAAATGCCTTTTTGTCTGCCTATTTTATGTAAAATAAATGCCTGAACGTCCAGGCTCTATTCCATGCCCTGCATGAAGGTTGTTAAAATTGAACAAAACATTATTAAAGTAGTACTTTGGCATGTAGCATTGGTAAACAGTTACTAACAATAAATACGCAATAAAATACTTCAAAGTAAAGTGAAAATGAAAATTTGACTCATCTACCAACACAGACACTGTAACCCGATTGTACATACACTGAAATTATCATTTTTCTTCGTTTGGAAATAGTATTAGTACTCTTTCTTTAAACTACCTTACTTTTCTTCATATTCGTTTTTTTTTTTTTTCTAATTCAGAGTTTTCTTTAATATACGTGTGTTAACAAGTATGAGAGGACTTCAAAAGCACTCACCAGAGCCACGACATTAGAATATAACTGCTGTTCAAACAACAATTTAATCTGGTCAAATAGCCCAGTCATTTTAAAATTAAATAAAATATGGGAAACGATCACATAACAGTTTGAACACTACCGCATTAACACCCCTGTGACACTCCCTATTCTGCCCTATTCCATGATTCCAAATCGTCCAGCCGCTATAATAATTCTGAGCATGGCCGCCACTACACGCATTGCACGCTACAGCGTGATTCATTTGTTGATTTAGTTCAACTGCCCGCACATATCAAATAGTATTCTGAAGGGAGAAATTGGCTGCTGAAGCGGTCCTCTCCTAATCTGACTTTTCAAAATAATTTTAGATTTAAATTATCAACACGATTATTGCAGTTCTTTCTCAATATTAAGAGAAGACGAGTGACAAAAAGAAATTTCACCAATTTTAATTCAATTCTTTTTATATTTGTTTGTTTATTTATTTGCATTTACAGGGTCAAACCATGGAAGAATAGAATTTTGTTTTATGGTCAAGCCATGGAAGACTTTTTCTTCAAACTTCATCTTTTCTCAAATCACAAAACCCCATAACCCCACAGTCCTGCGTCAAAGAAATTTGAGACTAAAAATAGAAACATGGAATAATATTTCATGAAACATAGAATAAGTACATGTACTAATTATTATTCAATAATAGAGAAAATAATTCTATGTAAGAATTATTTTTTCCGTGATAAAGAGAGCTGAGCAGGACGTACATGGACTATCAGGCGCAGAAGCAACCAGCGACACACTTTATCATCTGGCACAACGCAGAAACTATGCGGTCTAAAACCATAAAACGGGGTTTTCGTGTCGCTATCCGAGTAACCTTTTTATGTCGTGACCTAATAATTGCTACGTTTTTGTTGTTGTTGGTTTGTTTTTCCCCTATTACATTTTGAGGAAATATGTATGCTATCATTTGGAGCACATACGGAGAGGTTTTGCTTGCGAGTAAATTTCATTGTCTTTGGGAACAGTTTTTAACAATTCAGTAACGTTTTAGACATAATGAGTTGCGTCTTATACAGTGGAAGATTCTTACACCGTGGTTGCATCGCAACGCGTATCATGAGTTGCACGAAATATATTTTTGAAAGTATGTCCAAACAAAAGTGTTTCTAGAATTTGCCCAAAGGCATGTTAATTTTTGTTCTGAGTTTCGGCGGAAGGTCATCTTTTTCGATGAGCTGGGACGCTAAGAGAAAACAAAGGGCCCAGGGCAGTAGATCCTCAAGGGCCCCATATTTCATATAAGTTTTGCCAGTAAGCACTCAGCTACTAATATGAAACTTAATCCAAACACCAAAACTACTGCACACATCTCAATCCTTGGACCTAAATCCAAAAGAAAAATTATGTTATTTCCTGGGGTAAAAATTACAAATAGAAAAGACACAGGAAAAATTCAATATTTTGAAATTTTCAGAAAATCAAAGTTGAGAGTGAAAATCGGACATGATCCACCTTTATAAGTGTATTTTTTTCTTACAAGAAATTTGAAGAAAAAAATTCGAGCCATTTTTTTAGAAAATTTTGAAAATGTCTCAAGAGGCTTCACAAAGTACCCCCAAATTGTAAAGAAAGTTTTTCCAAATCACAGCACCTCGAGTGGAGCCAGATCCACCAGGGAATATCCATTTTGGAAAAAATCGTACATATGGTTTAGGCGCTAGAGGTATTTATGAACTGACAGATGGGCATTTTGCTGTCAATTGGTTTTTCGGTATCAAGGACCCACAAAACAGGAATTCTGGCTAGAGAATAGTGCGAGAGAATTTTTTCTCTTAATATAACAACTGAATTTATCAACTTTTTCATTATCCCTCTTCCAACTGACCACTTCTTTTTACTTCTTAATGGTAACCAGTGAAGGCAGTCTCAGTATTTCTTTCAGAAAAGGGAACTGTAGCATTGAACTTTAAATTTTACTATTTGCTGTGGACAAATTAAGATGAGTATTTGATGAACATTGAGAGCTAATGTGTACAGAAAATGTTCAGTAACAATGAGCAAACAACATGTTCCAAAAGAAAGACAAAGTTTCTTTTAAAAAACATTTTTATTTTATGATGGTGTATTATGCACTTTCATCTACAATTCAACATAGGGTGTTTAACAAGAGAATATAAATGTAACAGAAATATGAATATATAAATTAAATACTGTATACAAGAATGTAGGGCAATACCAGGTTTTACAAAAAATATTTACATTTTAACAAATCAAAACTTTATGTATGTACAATGTATGTACAATTTATTGATCTTTAAACAATTCAGTATAGAAGAAAAAGATAAAGAGTATCAGTCATTGATGTGGCCCCTCATTTAAACAAGCTGTAATTTTAACTGCAAATGCACTTACTAGGGATATGAAAGAGATTACATTCCATGCTTAAGTGTTTCTTTACATTGCAATACTATTCTAATCATGATATAGGTATATTGCAAACAAATCCCAGACCTTTTTACTGGGAGGGACATGTACAGATTATGTACAATTTCGGGTATCTAATAGGAGCAAACACTACAATGATGTAAAAATTCTTATCACAAACCTGATTTTCAAAATTGGGTAATTAAAGTATTGTAGCCACAAATGTGTACAAAAGTGCTATCAAGTAAATGACTCTGTTTTTTCCTAAAGGCACTTAAAGAAACTCAGAATTTACATAAAAAATGGATCAAGTTCAATGTAATAACATTGGAATGGAAAGTGCACTGAAGTGGTCCTACAGCTTGTTCTAACCATCTCAGTTGAGGCAGGGGTGTATACAAATATCTTGCAAGTGCTCACATTTAGTACATTTTTCTTATAAATTTTGAGGCTTGTTTTCTATTTCCTCTATTAACCAATAAAGAGCTATTTAAGTAAAAGTTTACAAAAGCTCTTTCACAAAGAGACAAAGTTCATCCTGATCCTGAAACTTAGTCTTTAATAATTATCAAGCTAATTTTTTGTATCTTTATTGCAAAATATGTTCTCCTTATACTTCATCATACACTGCATATCTGTCACAAATTTACTACTGTATTAAATGGGCTAAACTATACAAAATGTTAATTAGTAGTATAACAGTTATCAAAACATGCTTGGTCCCATTCCATGTTGCTTGTTATACAAAATCACGTAGATCTTGCGAGAAAATGCAAGAATATACATATACTGCTCTAACCATACCTTTTTAGCTCAACAATAGGCCTTTCAGAACAGAGGTACTAGAATGAACACAAACTTGTATGCAAGACCCCTGAAATAAACAATCCCCGCCCATGTGCTTTCACCCCTGCCTCTAGATTACCCTTTGTGTGAATGGCGGGGCCACTTCCATTTGAAGAGCTCAGCCCAGACCCATGGCACTGAAGTGAAAATATGTAATGTGCACATGTGTCTTGACTTTAACAATATTAAACTCTGCAAGCTAAAACCTACAAGTGCATACAATATTTCAGAATTATCTCAAGTTTGAATCTATGTAATATGCATAAGGGCAAGATTAACCTCTGTGCATAGTTGGTTGCCAGAATATAAAATTACTTGCTTAAAGCATGTTAGCCTCTGCCAAAAATGTAATATCTTCTTTCACTCATAATGACTTTTTTTTCCAGTCATTTTACATTATTGCCATTTAAAGAATCCTTTGACGAACACACTTTAAGAATTTTCTAACCTTGCCAAAAATTATGTTACGCTATTTCGTAAAACTAAAATATAATTTTTCTTGCAAAGGAAGTGCACCTATTAAAAAGCAATTCAAAATAGTTGCGCAGAAGCTTATAATTGAATACCTATTGAAAGAGAAGTTTTTGTGAATGGCCTGAAGAAAATTCTGAAATTCAACTAAACTCTACATTAAAATATATGAATAATATTACTTTGCATGTACACAGCGTAAAATTGCTATTTTTACAAGACCCAAAAAGGAATAACTGCCTGTCAGTTGTAAATAAAAATAAGAAACACTTTCTAAATGATATGTTACCTTATTTACCAAGTCACATTTATAATCTCAGCATAGCTTTAATAATCTTAAATAAACTATTTATTACAGCAGAATACAAATAAAAAGATAAGAGGAAAAATGATCATGCTTCCAATTCACTATATGTTAAAAACTTCATAAACTAACTAATATGATTATTTTCTCTTTAATTATTCAACATGTACAGCATAAACAGATCCAAAAATAAACAGAAAATAAGATATTTAATAACAAAGTCATGCAAATTTATATATTCCTAAATTCTAACATACCACAAAAAAGTTAAAAACAGGCAAGCAACATTATCTTCAAAGGTTCTCTTAAACACTGCTAAAACACACAAAACATTACAATTTTTCATTCACTCTTTATAACCATGCAATATAAAGTAAAAAGTATATCAAAATGCAATACACAAAGAAAACAATTAAAATTTATACTATATCGTAAACTAATAAATAGCAAAGAAGTGAAAAACCATCAAACTAGAATGCCTACATTTTGAAATACACATAGACCAGGTTTGGCAAAGTAACTCTGATATTAATCCCCTTAAAAATATTTCTTATTAAAACATAGCATTTCATATTACCTCAAAGCGTAAGAAATATAGATTGTCATTATTACATTTATGGCAAGTTACAGAATTTTTTTATACAACAACCAAGATACGATGTAAGAGAGCATGCTAAATTTGAACACTTATCAAAATGTGAGCTTCAAGAGAGACAAATTGCAATTTAATGTTTTATTTAAAGAAAATTATTATAATATTTTCATTTACTCCATAATTAAATATGAGAGTATTGTGCAACCTACAAAAATGAACAGTATTTTCTTTCCCACTTCTTTGCTGTTAAATATATTTCTTTTTTATTTAAAGAAGTCACAAAAGTTTTCCAATACAAGGAAATTACAAATTCTTAAAGCAAAATACACTGTAGTATGTAATATAAATACCAAATTTATACAATTAGGAAGGAAAGAAATTTCTAAATTTCCTCAAACTCTATCAAAATACCCCACATTTATCAACCCTGTTATTCCAAAAGAACCTATTTCAATAAGAGAGGTATATAAATGAACAGAAACATCTTGCTCATACCACCCATGCCATTATGTTAATATAACCAAAATAGTAAAAAGTGAATATATTTTTCATATGTGCAAAACTGTAAACAATTGATTGGCAAACTAAAAATTAACAAAGAACTGAATTTAGGTCTCTACAATGCACATTAAAAAAATATGACAATGGCAATAATAAATTGACTTTGACTAGAAGTAGCAAATCAGATCTCTCATAATCTACATGTATGAGTTTTCTAACACAGTTTGTGAAATTCATTTTAAAATACACGACCTGAAATCTAGGCCATCATATGACTTTTTTTTTGTAGCAAATAAAATATTTCTTAAAAATTATGTTTGACATATATATGTATATAAAATAAGTACAGATCCTCATTCCAGACTGAGCAATTCACAGCTTTAACTTGTTCTATGTAATTTCAATTTCAGTTTAAATTGGGAGCAGATCCCAATTTCAGATCTTAAAGATACTGCAAAGAAACATTTGTGACTCACAATTTCTTTGAAGAGCAATGAAAATATTCAGATGGACTAATTTCAGTTTTCATTTCTCTTAAAAAATTTTACTTACTAGAAGCAAGAATAATCATTTCTCAACACTGAGTACGTATAAAAATTATTTCAGTTATCATTTCACATTAATCTGTTGCTTTGCATCCTAATAGAATTTAATATAATATCATTTCAAACAATAAGAATATTTTATTCTTAAAAAATAAAAAATAATAATAATAATAAAAATAAAGTTGTTGTATACCATTTTAACCCATGTTGCCCAGATGAATATGTACATATATCCAAGAGAGATTTCTATACAAATAACAATCCACTCATGTAAAACATCAGCAACAAGAAATACAAATTGGTTGGTAGAATAGGCCTACTATATATTAAAAGACCAGGAAAATAGCTTGTTTAAAACCTCAAAAGATGCATCATCAACTACTGCATAATTGCATAATCCCAAGCAGAATTCACATTCAACAACTAAATGACAGAATTACAGATTCATTTTAATTAAATGTAGCTTACAAATTCAAATATGAATTTCCAAAGAAACTTACATTAGTTCATTAGGTTTAAATGTCTTAAAGATGCCCACAGCTGTATCTACAAATAAATATTTCAAAATTATTTAACAGAATTTTCATAATTGAAATCTTTTAAGAAGAAAAATTTATTTTGAATAAACGAAGAAAAATAGATATTTATGTGAGAAATTAGTAAACAACTTCTTGCTTAGAAGATATAGTAACTGGTTACTTTTGCAGCTTTTCCTGATCTTTCACAATTCATTACTATTAATATACGTCCCAGATACATTCCTCCCTTAATTTTTAAATCAACTTACAAGGACCAGTCTTATTCTGAATTATATTAGTATTATTAAAAAAAAGACTAAACCCTATGTTAAAAATTCACTGTTTAATTTATAAACATCTTTATACTTCAGTACCACAGATTAAGAACTTTTGGTATCATAAAAAAAGAACTATATGAAAACTAGAATTTTTCATCAAATATTGTATGCGAAGTCCAGGGAATTAGACAAGAATATTAAAAAATTGCATTATATATTTGAGCTTGAGAGGAAACTTAACGAAAGTGACACATTTTCATCCCATTTTCCTGACATTCTATTTACTTCAGATATAATACTGACCAACATTTTATTTGCAAGTTTGGGTTTAAAAATTTTGAAACAAAAAAGAAGCACTCAGGGCATAACAGATTTAAAATAAATTTTGTTCTAATAAAAATGAAACATCGGTTAGACAAAAGATCATAATCAGTGGTACTTTCAAAGATACACTAAACAGTTTTGATATTCCATAATTTTCTTTGCATTTACCTCTACACACACCTACAGCTGGTGGGAAAACATTAATTCAACTAACAAAAGACGTATACTTAAAATAAACTTCAAGAGGAAAACTGTAACAAATTAATTGCTCCAAAGATACTCATATTTCATGTCAATGAGCACTACTTAAGAATACAGAAAAAGTAGTAACTCCTTCATAGAAATGTATTTCATGTTCCCTCTTCAACAGTTGTCCTAATACTCTCATAAAATGCTTTTCCTCTCAGTTTGATATTTACAAAACTATTGTCCATTTGGGATGTAATCTTTTACTTCAAAGAATTTAAATATGCAAAGCTCAGAAGATATATGCAAATAAATTTCAAGGAGTACATATGACCAAAATAAACTTTAACAATAATCTTCACATACCTAATTATATACATTCAAAATTTTGAGTTCAAACAGACTTTATGATTATGTTACTGTATACTCAATATACATTGTAGGAAAGCCATAAATAGAGTTTCGCAAGTTAATTATTTACTGACTATTCCAAAAAATAGTACATATTGACAAAACAATAGCAGATTTTCACAAAATTATTTAGAAATACATAAATTATCAGACATGAATAGCTGACAGAATGGTTTCACAAACTTTCTATTACATTTAATTCACATTTCATCTCTAAATTACAACTTTTTTCAAAGCAATAATAACACGAAAACAACATTAGAAACCAAACCATTAAAAAAAAAATCTTTTAAGAATACTACAACCTAATATTTAAGTGTTTCATATTAATTTTATGCAATTTATTGTGCTTATTGGATTGTCAAAGAAAAACCTGTACAATATTTCAATTGCTTTTATGAATAATTTACAACTTTCCTGCAACATTAATTGTTCCTCAGCAAAATCAGCAGTGATCCATGTCATGATCAAAAAGTTACTTGTAGTATGTGTTTCTATTACAATTTCTTTGCTCAAAAGCAACTTCTGATACATCAAAGAAAGCATTAACACATTGGCACCAAGCAGACTCAATTGAATAGAGGCAAATGGTAGAAATCATATCCCCTTTTGCCTTTCACTGCCCAGTAGATGTATACAACATGATACGCACCAGGAATGAAACAGATGAAACCAGCCAGGAAAAAAACAAACCCCTGAATGCCACTCTCCGGCATACATACAACCACAACCCCAGTCACCAGAAGTCCTGCAAATTGGAGCATATGCATCAGGCTAGAATAAAATCAAATCTTCCAAGGAGAACATTTCCTTACTGAATATTTTTATATCTTCTATAACAATAAAAATCTGATGCTCAGTAGTTCATTCTTCCTTTCAATTACCATTACTGAATTATTAATATTATGCCAACAAAAATACTGTCACAAGTTCAGCATATGCAGCACCTTGTTCAGCAAAAATGCTGCACAATAAAACCCCACAAAAATGGTTTTCCAAAATGTAGAGCACACTCCTCAAGAGCAACAAATACAGCACTGTTATATAACACTACAATAAATTAAATATCCTTGAAAACTTGCTGTTAAATGATGTGTATGACGTATGCAGTCACACTGACTATAAGAATTGAGTACCCAGTATGAAAGCAGATAGAATAACACAAAGAAATATTTGCAATATTTCAGTCAAAATAAACAATAGACAGAATAAGCGCCAAATATTTGCCTTTGCAGAGCAAACGGAAATATTTTAATTGTTTTTGCATTTTCCCTGAAATCCTGGGCATCTAACAAAATCATACACACCTTTCACATAGCAGAAAGACAGCAGAGTTTTCCTTTTATTTCTGCATGCATCGGAAATTGGTATTATAGTTTCCTACAAACTTCACTCAACAAATAAGGCATACAAAATTTGCTAATAGAACAGTTTTTTTTTTATTATTATTATTATTATTATTATTATTATTATTATTATTATTATTATTATTATTATTAATTATTATTATTATTTTCGAAAATCCAACTAAACTAAAATTATTTTCCAGAAACAACTATTACAAAGTGAAATTATTTTAAATAGAATGTATTAAGATTGAATGACCTTAAGTAGATATAAGAAAATTCTTTTTTATTCCTTCTTTGTTCTAGTAGCCTAAACACATGAACTAAGCAGGAATTAAATTAACTCGCTCCCAAAAATAAACCCCAGCTCAAGTGTCCAAGAAAGTTCTCTATTTTTTTAAACCCTAATTTTCCATAAAAGTAAAGTAAAATAATAAACTAATCCTCTATTTTTATACTTGCCATAATAATGAACACTAGCTGGACTCATATAAAAGCTCTGCAATAGTTTCAAAAGTAAAAATTACTTCTTTAAAGAACCAACATTAAATGGCCAGCCCCTAAACTGTGCACTATAGCACTTTATGCAAAGTATTGAGCGATTTTAAACCTTTTAATATTGCTAACAATAGAGATTAAATTGCACAGAAAAGCAAATCCTCCATTTCATGTTGTTGTGAAAGATTTTTTCTGCAATTAAATTCTACCAAGATAATGTGTTTCTGCACTTTTCTGACCAACAATGCTATGGCACAGGGACACTCAAAAGAACTAAATCTCCAAAAATTTAAAAGAAAAGTTCTCTTTTCATAGACTACTGCATGAAAAATATTATTTAGATCCCTCCAACCCCCCTTCATTTTCCCACAGAACTACCTTGTACCACAAAACAAGTGTCCCATTGGGAAATAAAAATCTGGTATTAAGGGCCTAGGATACATCTTTTCTGAGCTATATGATTTTAATGTATGTTGCAACAATCTGCTGTTTTTTGTCAATCTGCAACTTATTTTTTTTCTATCTTACATCTGTTTGATGCAGCTTACAGGTTGTCTATATTAAAATTTATTGATATCCAATCACAATGATATTTTGAAAGTTCCTCTCACACCATTCTGAACAATTCAAATAGTAGAAGATTGCCACATCCTCATTTTGGATGTTTTCTTCTAATATGCATTGTGCATACAATCATACAAAGAGTTAAGAAGACTGGAAATCTATACAAATTCAAGCACAGGACAACAGATGATTTTTGACTTGAAACATTTAAGTAGTTAAATGGTTAAGTTCCCCTGTTACAGTATCATGGATCTGATATACGGCAACTTCTTTTTTTTCCATGTGAGAAAAAGTTGTATGGACTGACAAAGGTGATGCAAGCAAGGGAAGATGCACCATTCATTCTTGAATATAAAACTGCTTATGGTGAAGAGTTCCAGCATATCAACACAGGGCAACGATGCAGCAGTCTTCCTCAGACCTCTTCCTCCCTGGGATAATTGAGGTCAAGAAGGACCCAGTATACTTATGTGATGCTAATTAGAGTGCTTCCCTGTTTCATACCTACTACAGAAAAATATTACAGAAACCTCCAATGATTGTGAAACATTGCAACATGGAACTGGTTGTATAAGTGAAGTCTAAATCAAAATTGTTAAATTGGAATAATTTTGTACAAATTTAGTTTCTATTGAAAGTTAAATAAATAATTACAAATGTAGTCACTAAAATATTGGAAATGGTGAAAATTGTGTTCATCATATCTGCAATAACTCCTTACCAATTCAACAAATACCGAGTAAAAAACTGCCATAACTCAAAACGATAATTTTTAAATTTTAAAAAAAAGTATGCTTAGCCAACCCAAGTTATTTGCAATGTATCGTATATTATTAAAGAATGTTAAAGATTATATAAATTTTCACTTTCATGAAATAATGTTTATTTTTTTTCTATTGTCTCAAAATCTGTACATGCTTCTGCTCAAAAACTGCTCATTTTGACACGTGACAGTCTTCCGCTGGGGGGTGCAATGTGTATACTTTCCAAAACTTTAAGAAATCTGTATTAGAGAGTTATTAGGTAATGAAATATAAGTACAAATGAAATGCTCATGAAACATTTCAAACAAATCATCGTCAAGGATTGAGCTGCAACTATCATATGTACAGTCTACATTTAAATTCACTATCATAATTTATAGTAGCGAGGGCCATTCATCTTTTATATATTTTAAAAGCTGATGAAATAATAAAAAGAAAAAAATGAGTGTGGCAAGCTTTTGAGGACTGCACCAAATTTCCAAATTTCTCTGTATACACAGATTCCAATTACAGAAAGCACAGAGAACTCCCACAAAAGCCCTGAAAACACATCATCAATTTTTGTAATTTTTATAAAGAAAGGTGTTGAGAGATTTCTCTTTTGACCATGGTGCAGAGGAAAAGGAAATATTGAGGATACTTACAAGATCCTACGTGGGCTCTACAAGGTACCCAAATTAGACACACAAATCATAAGAGCTCAAGATCAGAGTAATAAGATAACCTAACATGAAGCTGTGAAATGAAGGGGCAAGAAAGAATCATCCATCTCATTTTATTGTAAATCAAGCTCTAAATGAGTGGAATACTCTCCCTGCAAGCTGTGTTAACAAGTAGACCTTGAATTCATTCAAAAATGTTTGGATTGGTGTTTGTGGAGCTGAATGAGTGAAGAATGAGTTGTAGGGATGTGTCACTAATGTGACAATAGTGATAGCTGTGATTTGGATAGCTTGACAACTGGTGTTGTGATGGTGTGATAACCAACTATTTGAATCATAATTGTGTGTTACAAATGTGTTTATCAACTAATTTCAGTGCTATCATTATTTACAAACTAAATTCCATTGTTGTGCCTCATTTGTTTTCCATTATTTCTTCCTCAAAAAATGAATTAAACAAGCAATGCATTCTTACCAATTCCCACTATAAGCAGGACAACAGCTGCTAACACCATTTTCCAATTTTCTCTAATTTTTGGGTGCCTCCAACAAGACTGTGATGGATCAAACATTCCATTGTAATAATTTCCATCCTGGATGAGAGAATCACTATCACGGGATATTGTCTGTAATGTCAACAAGTAATTAATCAAAGAAAATATTAAAACAATAGGACAGACAAGGTGCCATTACATTCCCATCGAAACCATGAGTCACAGCAATAAGAATCACCAAAAGTCCTATGTATCTCGTGCAAAAAACCAAAACTATTAAGTTAGACATAATGATAAAAATATGTCTAATCATGGAAAACTACTAGAAAATGAATTCAAGTGCACCTCATTATTTAACATTACTTTAACATGATGTTAGCCACTTGTTTATTGCAAAAATATTACACTGGAGCAACAATAATTATTACAATTTAAAAAAATATGTTTTAATAGCACACAATTCTCAGCCTTAGCAAGAAACGATGACATTAAATTTCAGAAGTAATTGTGATCAAGAATGACAGATGTGAAAGACTCAATACAAACATAATAAACAAAAAATAATGTACTGATTTCCAATAAATACTACTTCTAAAATTCAACATATTTACTTACGTCGTCCATACTCTTGAATCGAGGGGCAGTACTAGTTATAGTTCGTGTACTCCTACTTGGATCTTCAATCCTCACAATGATGCTATCTTCTGATATGACATTACGATTTTTCGGTTTCAGAGGCGATCTCTCTGTGGTGGAACCATAAACTCTTATAGCTTCGTCATTTTCTTCTTCAAACGCATCGTCGATTGAAAATCTTTTGTCATTATTACTGCCAAAAACACTCGCCATATTGCAGTGATGCACATTAACACCTGCGTAATATAAAGACAAGAAGATCAGCTTCAAGAATTTTCTATATGAGCAAAGGGTCGTACTTTCGTAGTTAAAGTCCAATTCGCCTAGCTTCATCCACAAATTACATGAACTCTGTCTACCTGCGCAGATGCAATTGTACAATTAGTTTACCTTAGCACTGACATTTGCTCGAACAGTCCTATCTGATCACGACCATCTAGTAAATAGACCAAACTAAAAACTCAGAAGCAATTTGTCAAATGCTCTTCAATCCGCCAAATTCCAATATAACCTATCTCTGTCAAATATCTTGTGGAGTCGTCATTACATCTTCATGGTCAAATCGAACATCATCGATACTGACTCGAATCTCTGACATCGAAATTCCGACATCGATTGTATCGAACTGCATCATCTGGTTTAGAGACAAACCGTCAACATTTTGTGGATTAAGTTGATTTATAAAAATTGTGTTCAATGTGTTTCGTACAATGCAGTTGGCATATAAACATTTTCATTGATTTTTTTAATTAAAGTCAAGTGATGTCAGTGAACGTATGTCTGTGTATATTCAGAATCGAAATATGCGATGAATATATGAACTCGGAAAGTGAAAATTGCTCAGGTAATTTCCTTTGTCTTTCTGGAGAGAAAGTGGTCGACAAAGACTCAAGAAAGCACCATCGTTTACTACTTATGTGTGTTGTCAATTAATTTGCGTGTCGAAGGTGACTTTTAAATTGATGGAAAGAATGACAAGAAGAAATAATCGATGATATAATACTTCAGAATTTAAACTATTTGCTTAGACGTTTGCTTTATTTTAGCACACTGTGGAGCAATGGCTGCAGAAAATGATAAAGCTCGTATAATGCGAGGAAGAAGAGAAATGCGTGATATTACAATTGAGACCTACACAAATGGCAAAGAGGGAACCAGCAAACTGCTTCCAATTTCTAAAAACAAGGATGGAAATTCAGCCTCCACAAAACCAAAAGAAAGTTTGTATCAACTTATAACATTATCAAGGATTGTCTACAATTACAGGTATTCTCAAGAAAGTGTTTTGCTTTCATTTGTAAATTTCTGTGAATAGGTGAGAGCAAAATACGTCGCTCCTGTGAGCCAGAATGTGCAGAAGGTAGCTACAAGTCAAGAGATCAGATTTCATTTATCTCCGGAAATCCTTTTGTAGAAGTAACCAAGGGAATTCTTCATTTATTTAAAGAAGAGTAAGTGTCATAAATGGACAGTTGTAATTTTCTTATTGATATTGTTTTTTGTGTATAATATGTCTCATCAAAATAAAGTATCAGGTAAATGCATTAATTAAGTCTTAAAAATTCTCTCATTGTCTTGAGCAAATGGCAGGATTCCTCTTTGCTGAACATTATGAAATGGAAATTATTGTGTCGACTTGCTGTCATTTTTAATTTATCTTTTTTAGTGAACACACATCAATGGAACGGGCATCACATAGAAGTCAAACAGTGTGTCTCCTAGCAGTGCCAGCAACAATGACTTGCCATGATCTCCTTACATTTACAGCTGCTTGTCATGCAGATATACAGCATCTGCGAATTGTGCGGGATGGTGTTCCTAATCAATATATGGCGCTCATAACATTCCGAACTCAGGTTTGTGGTATATGCAAGATCTTGTTAGCCAGGGAATTCTTAACCTTTTCCAGTTTATTGCAAAGTTTCTCAGTTACAAACTTGACTTTGCATTGAAAACTAATCTGTCAGATAGTGTTCTTCCGTGAAAATTTGGATTATATTTGTAATTGTGATCTTTTGCTACAAGGAACAAAAAAAAACACTTTCAAATCTTAGAAATGTTTTCAAAATGACACATCTGTAAATTAAGAATTAATGCCATGCTAGTCATGAGATAAATTATTGTAATAAGAAAAGAATGATACACATTAATGTATCAGACTACATTTCCAGATAATTCTGGTACAGTTCTGATGTAGTTTGTTGTAACATAGGAACATGGTAACTACTACCATGCTCATCTTGAAACCTGGTAATATAACTGCAAACGTAAAATGTTAAAATCTATTTTTAAACCACAGCAAGCTGCAGCAGAGTTTTATTCAACATTCAATGGTGCCCCTTACAATTCTTTGGAACCTGATTGCTGTTGCCACCTTGTGTTTGTGTCCCGAGTGGAGGTTGTAAGAGAAGATGGGGCTATTCCTCCTGCTGGCCACACAGAGCTGCCCACTTGCCCTGTGTGTTTGGAGCGCATGGATGAAAGTGTGGATGGGGTGCTTACCATTTTGTGCAATCACACTTTCCATAGTGCCTGCTTGGCTAAATGGGGGGACACAAGGTGAGTGATTGAGCTGCTAAGTAACCAGTAACAGGATAGGAAAACTTGATTTGGAATTGTACATAAAGAAGTGTGTGTCTTTGAGATGTTTTGTTCCTAGGTCCCTATGATTTGGACTATTGTTTTTTATTAATAAGCAAATTAACAAATTGCATATATCCATCCATTTTTATTTTTTTTTCATTCAGAGAGTTACAAACAATTATATAATATAACAGTATAAAATAGTCACCAAACGAAATTAATATAATTTCCTTGATAATTGTTATTACAAAGCATAAGACAAATGTCCGTTGGAATATTTGGGAAACACCATACGAATGCTGAGAAAGGTGGGATGACTCATAACAGTGGGCTCGATTTGTTTTAGAAGTTGCAAAATATTAAAATAGACTTCTTAAATAATTATTTTCTGGGAAAGAAATGAAACGAAAAACAATTTATCAATTTATATCTCCCAGTTTAACAGATTACGACCAGTGTGTTAGTACATGTATTTGCTGCCTACAATTGAGGTTTTGTAGATCAGACCATCGTAAGTTCAGTTCTCAACAGAGGCAAATTTTTGAAACAAAAAGTATTGGAGTTGAATAATACTGCCCAGATGAGAATTTTACATCTTAAGTTTAGGGCATGACTTAAGAGGTGACTTGCCAAAAATGAAATATCTCAATTTAACAGAGCTCTACTATTATAAAACTGTAAAGTTAATATTTTCTAATAAGAGAAAGGATTTGTGTTTTCATGTCCTTGCATTTCCATTATTTTCAGTTGTCCTGTTTGCCGTTACGTGCAAACACCAGAACTGGTTGCTGATAATCGCTGCCTTGAGTGCCACTCTGCCGATTCTCTGTGGATATGCCTCATATGTGGACATGTGGGATGTGGACGCTATGTTCAAGGACATGCCTTTCAGTAAGTTGTTGAACTCAAAAGTTAAATGGACTCTTTTAACTGTTATTGGACCATCAAGAAAAGAGTTAAACTCGCTACTCAAAACATGGAGAACAAGCAAAAAAAAAATTATAAGTGGCTCTAAAGGTTTTCTTTATTTTTCTTCAGCAGAGCAAAGTACGCTTATAAAACATTATTCAGGTCCTATTTTTTGGTAAACTGGATGAATTTTTGAAAATTGCAAAGTTACAATATTGATGATAGAGATATTTTCTTTATTGAAATCTAATCTAAACTAGTGCTAAAACAGTATGTACTTTCTTGCCATTAGTAATGGTTATGTAAACCAATTTATACCACATTTTCTGTTTTTTGTAAAACTCATTTGAAATCTTAGAACATTTGGTGCGAAAAATAAGCAATATAATAAGCAAACGAATCTAAAAATACACAATAGTAATAATTGAACACTATAGTATTGTAATTTTCTGTCAATATATAAAAGTATTTGTTTTTGTTACCACAAACGAAAAGTACCAATCATTATTGCTTCTGTTATCTGTGCTGTATTACAACAATGGGTTATATCAACCAACAATGACTGCTTATTTAATCGTTTTTACATTTAGCACAATTAAAAGATACAATTTAAAATTAAATAACCTAAATATATAATAAATAATAATAATAATAATAAAATGATATATGAAATAATATATAAATTCTATATTACATAGCATCCAACTATGTAAATTGGGAGCGGCGACTGAAGGCTATCAATTTTATTTTTATTTCAAATAGGTTTTAAATAATTTCTAAAAGATTAATTTGTAAAAGCTTCAATGTTAAAAACAAACAAAGAAATATGAAAAACTATAATGCACATTCTAACTTACGTAGCATCCACCTGCCTCAAAAAACCTAAAATTACGATCAAGAAGCACAGTATTTTCAGAGCGGGCAACTAACTTTGATGTCCAATTACTCCCAAAATACTCATAGTTTCAAAAATTTCAACATGGCCTTATTCAAAATCTGTTTTTGATGAACACATTTCATTAAGAAAATAAATAGTATCTTGATAATTGTAGCTGTTGGGAGATGCTAAAAAATTTTGAATTTTTTCAATTACCAAAAAATCGGGGTTTCAACCAACAGGAGATATGCACCATTTTCTTATATTTCCTTCAGATTATCCAACAACAAAATTTCATCAAAAATTATGAAACAATTGGGGGTGGGGGGGAATATAAATAAAAATTAAAACTTTGCATACATTTCACGCAACATTATTCGAAAAATTCTTGAATTTTCACAAAGTTGTGCATGATCTTATTTCAAAATCTATCTTTTGGAACAGATTTCATTAAGGGAAAAAATCTCTATCTTTAATATTATAGTTGTAGGAAGATGTCAAAAAATATTTTGAATTTTTTCAATTTTCGAAAAATCAGACTTTTCAACCTACATGAAATCTACGCTATTCTTTTAAAAATCCTTCAGATACTCAGTATCCAACTACAAAATTTATTCAAAATTGGAGGCTCCATTGTTTTGGAAATTTGGAAAGTGTTCCAGGGGCTTTATGTAAAGTACCCCCCAAAATATAAATATTGGTTTCAAATTCAAAGAGCCACAACATCAGCCAGATCAATTTAGGAGAAATCTAGGAATGGTTTAGCCACTAGTGTTGTTCACAGACATGTTTTGCGGTCTATCGATTTTTCTGTATCAAGGACTCACAAAACCTGAATTCTGACTACACCACTTATTAGAGAATTTTTATATCCTAAATTTAGCTACTGGATGCATCTATTTTTTTTGTTAATGGGGTCCAGTAATAAGAGTTTTTCTGCCGAAAATTCACCGTTTTTGCATGCAGCATTACATAACTTTTTCGTCTTAAGAAATTCCTTCTTAAGCACAAGGAAGTAAAAGCTTTGAATAAGGTGATTTGCAATTTTTTGAAAACTTGAGTAGTTTACTTGTAATTTTTGAATGAAGAAAAGGCAGTTAAATAATTCAAGGGCAGTCTTTGGAAATATAATCAACTGGGATGATATTTTCTTGTCTCAGAAAACATTTTATTTGACTTAGTGTCCTCCTGATACTGTTAAAAGATAAAGAGAATGTGGGCATATCCTTCCTTAAACATTCATTTCTACCTTTTATTCTCACAATTCCTCTTCATTCCACTTCTACTTTTGCCTTCATTCATTTACCGTTGAAACAATGATAGTGTTTACTCGAACACATTGTTGACATCTTGGAAATTTCTGAAGCACATTGTCTATCATTAACCACTCTTCTCAGAAGCTCGTGCATTTCAAAATGTGAACAAAAAATGTTTCCTGGTGAACATTAATATCTTATGCTATTCTCATATCTTGGATTATGCATAATAATAAATGGAATCGTACAATTACTATGACTTCCTAAAATTGTCTAGTTCACAGAGATAACTCGGAGATCAATTCATTGTCCAGTTGCTAGTGTTTAATTTGTTGCTGCAACTTTTTTGGATATTTTATTTCTAAGTTTTCTAAAGTATTAAAATAATTTATTTCAACATTTCATTGATGCCTCAAATTGATATTAACTGTTCTTGAGAGAGTAAAAGGATTACTCATTTTACTAAATGGCAGCTTCTATTAAAGTTACTGGGCAATTATCTTTGCATGGTCCAGCAGACTTTTAAGCAACTTGAGTCTTTGGAGGGTTGTTGAGATTAATTGTAAGAGTAGTTTTCTTTTTATGTTTGTTTTTCAATGTAGTAGTGAGTGCTTACTTTAACAATTTCAAAAATTAGAAACATGATGATTTTCAATCTTGGTAGCGATTTCTTTATTTTATTCAATGTTAAAAAAATAATTCTTAGGTAATTAGTGTGACAATTGATCACTTCAATCTTTTTTATTAAGCCATCCATGTCTTTTCACATATCCCACATGTCATAATTGAGAATGGCCTTACTGTCTTCTGAAGCCTCGAAGATGTAAGTGTGTAGGGACTGCACACAGTACTAGAATGACTGAAAATGGAGTTCTGTGTGAATTGTGTGTAACATATTTGTATTTACGACTTATTTTGCTGTGTATCCTGACAATGTGTTGAAATTTGGCGATCTCATTCCTAGTCCTATAAATTTTAAATTGAAGAACTGCAGAAATAAGGTAGGCCGAGACATTTAAATCTGAGGAAAAAGCTAGTACATGGGAGGGAGGGGGGTAGCTTAGGTGAATGAGTTAACATTGCTTTCAAACTATTCTGTCAGAATTTTCTTAAAAAACTTTTGATTTCTGGTGTGGTTTAGAAAGTTTTATATTTACAAAAGTTGCCAAAATTTGTGCCTAATATGAACTTGTTTAATTTCAAACTTTTGTAAAGTGAAAATTAAAATTTTCTCCATACATTTTCTCAAGGTGTTTTCTGAGAAATATATACTAAGAGTAGTAAATTTTACATTCTGCAGTTAAATATAATTTTACCAGAACTTTCCTATGCTTCCAAATCTGATCTGACCATACAAATAAAATTTCCTATTAGCTATTTCCCTATCCTTTTGTCAGCGTTTTTGTCAACAGGTTACCAGGAGGATGTTCTGAAAAGAAGCTTGGATTAACTAATGTCAAAGCATGCCATTCTCCAAGGTACCATGATTAATCACATATATGATAGGTACCATCCAAATAAAGCAGATTCTAAAGAGTGCTGTGTTATGAATAGGACAGTAATAACATTCATTTTAATGGTAACTACAACAAAATACGACTATTTCACGAACAATCTTTTTCAGTTTTGTGTTTAAATTGTGAAAAGCTGTTTCATTAAAAAATAACTAGGTTTAGTTAAAAATACTCAGTATAAAATTACAGATAGAATTTCTGAGAAAGTAGCATACACCCAATTCACAAGAAAACAGTCAACACCTCGAACTCTTGAATTCTTGTAATTTTGGATACTTTTTTTGATAGTAAATGTTTCATTTTATATTGAAACTGTAATTTTAAATGTTTCGGAAACTAATTGTTTTTTAAGCATTATTTTAATATCCTTGACATGTCATTGCAATGTAAGTGATTGTTTGTAAATACAATCCAGACAATGTTGGAAATATGGTAGTCTTCTTGGGGAACAAAAATATTTGGACTCCTTAATCATGGAGTTATGTTCAACCCAGATGTGTTAAGTTATGTGTAATTTACAGTGTACCCAACTTCAGTTTATTTTATAACGAAGAGTAACCTGATGAAAATGACAGGACAAAATTAAACTCTTGCATTAATAAAGAATGAAAAACACAATATTTGTATTTTTAAAAACAAAATGCTGTGTTTTTCATTATAAGATTTCTTTTAATGTAAAATTATGGTAACAAAAATTGTCATTAAAAAACTTGAAGACGGCTAAGTGAACTCGACCATGGACAAAGTATGATTCTCTTAAAAACAGTTCCACTTGTCAAAAGGTTGGTCCGTTGACTTGATTTTGAGAAGCTTGTCATTTATTACTCCTTTGAATGTATTGCACCCTTATAACCACAGTTCTGAAACTTTAGGCAGGTATTCCTTAATGAAATTCAAAAAATGTCCACACCATCTATTTCTCTAATTCCAAATGAATCGGTTACTTTTAAAAACCCTGTAAGTCACTCTTTTTTACATTTTCGTTACAAGTTTCAGCATAGATGCACTGTTCCATGTGGAAAAGTCAGATAAATAGAATGATCGTGAAGACACTGCTAAGTTTTGGTTTGGTGGGGTTTCCTGAACATAACTGTATAGTTCTCTGCTAGATTACATGCATAAATTACGTGCAAAATGTGCTATTGTTCATGATTCCAGTGCATTTTCCATTCCATTTTATCTCAGACAATTTGATGTCAATTTTTTGTGTTCACAATGTATGAGATGATAAATCATCATATCTTTTTGTTACCACAAGGGTATTGCTACTAAAGGACCAAATGAGGTTTGTTAATTTTTAAATAACTAATTAAAGGCATTCCTGACTATGTCATGACACTTACACATCTCAGATAGGTGTAGTGCCCAAAAGAAAAACAATACAGTAGTAACATTGTGTCTTGTATTGGTCAAGGACAGATTTTAATCCATAAACCAGAACTTCCCAGTATAGGGGCGCTCCTCTCTGTACAATAGGGATTTTTATGTTGTCAAACGAAAGATAAGGAAATATGAGACTATAATGATATTGTCAACTACAAAACGTGGTGGTCTCCACTGTTCAAGAAGTCTGTTCTTTCTATTGAATCTCATCTTGAGTGTGCTTCCAGATCAGGAATTAAGATTTCAGGTGTCAGAGTATAATCATTTTATGTATTCTAGGGACAATTTAGGTATAGTTGGCTAGCCAGACTATTAATGGTCTTGTAAGCTACAACTTTGGGGTTCTTAAAAGTTCCCCCCAGTGCCATTGTGATGCCTGAAAAGAGAGCCTATGATCAGAATCTGCCAATTAATGGCAAGAAAATGGAAAATTTGGAATAATTGAAAGGATACATACCCAATGAAGAGGAAATTCAGTTATTTCGGAAAAGAGGGTTTGACTGCGATATCACTGACAGAGAAATTGGTTAAAAAGGATGTTCAATATGGAAATATTCCTATGTATAGAAACACATATTTCAAGCAACTGTTTCTATCATATGATTCACGTTTGGTGTAGATGCTCATTGCCATTTCATATAATATTCTAATAAACTTGTCAAATTACAAGCAGTACCTGCAGTGTGTATTTATTTACATATAAAAACCTATTGATTAGTCATAAAGTCATAAAGGTTGAAATAAGTCCAGCGATAATTATACAAGTCAATTACATGTCTCAATGGCATACTCAATCAAGATTTATGTATCTGAAGTAAAAAAAAACTGTAAAGTTCTCTATGTACTTAATTATTCAGTTTGTTTTGTTTTGTTTTCCCACAATTTTACAATTCCAGATGTGTGGGATTTAAAAATAACCGATTCAAATGTATGTATGAACCGAAAACTTCCAAATTGTTCTGCCAGATGTTCCACTAGTATCAAGTAGCAGGTTGATTTCATAGTGACATGGTTGGATTTTAATTGCTTGAACTTATTTGGCAGTAAATTCTTTAAGTAATATTATGCAAAAAATCACAAGTTTCTGTCTTATTCCATTTGCTCAAACTTAACAACACAATTATGGAGATACAGGAAATTATGTGGTAGATTCAATATGAAGAAATATTATTTGCTAATATTTAAGATATATGATAAATATTAATTGTAGAAAAGTAGTTATTAATTTTTGCCTAATCTATGTGTAACACAGTTACTATAAAACTGTAGATTATATTGTTTAATGTGTTAAGAGTATGATTTGTAGATAATAAAAGCATAATTTAACTACACAAGAAACGTAAACTATTGGTTCCTACATTCACAAAGTACCTGTAGTTTTAAAAAGTACAGTGGTTGACATATGCTGTGCAGAATTTACGTAGTGTTGTTTGATTAATTATGCTTGAAAAAGATTGCACAAATAACAAAAGTACTAAATAACAACATTGATGAAAAGATATTTTAGATAGATGTATTCAAGAGCTTTCGCTTTCATTCTGTTCTGTTGCGATCAATTTGGTAATGTATTGGGTAATTATGTTTTCAGACATTATTTATCAACACAGCATTGCTACTCTATGCAGCTAGGCAACAATCGTGTCTGGGATTATGTTGGAGATAATTTTGTCCATCGCTTACTGCAGAATAAAGGTGATGGAAAATTAGTGGAAGGTAGTGCTCCTAGTAAAGAGCCGGTAGGTTGATCTTCTATAATCTGAGAATTATCTGGCTGTTATGTTCAGAAACGAATTATTTACAAATTGAAAATACTTTTGACTTGCATATTAATGTTTTCATAATTTTGCTGCAGTGCATAATATCTAAAGAGTACACATGTGCTTTGCTTGTTTTGATAGCAGTCAGAGGACAAACTTGATGCAGTTCAATTGGAATTCACTTATCTTCTCACATCTCAGTTAGACTCTCAACGCCTGTACTTTGAAGAAATGCTCAGCAGGATGGAACAGCAACTCACATTAGAGGTATCAATTGTTATTTTAATTTTCCTCCAGGAATCCTATAGAAAAGATTTGTGACTACTAAACTGCTTGCTCTAACAGCAAACTGTCAAATTCTTTCACTATTTATTAAAATGGTAGAAATAACAGAAAAATGAAAGAAGGGTACAGACATTTTTATCTTTGTAGACCCCAAATTGAATTGAACTTGAAATCAGGAAGTTAGTGTTCTTGTCAGATGTCAAGTATTATAGTTGAGCTTATAAAATAATCTTAGAGGTTTGCTTTATTTTGCTGAGCTCTTGTTGACTAACTTTGGAGTCAATAATTGCTCTGTACTTACGAATCATTGACATTTAAGTGTTTTTGACATTTCAACGAGATGTTGTCACACACTACCAATCACATGGCTCTTTTAAGATAATGGTTGAAATCTTTTATTATTACACTTACCGAGAGGTGAGAACACATTCGTAGTCTCTGCCCCCACTCAAACCTTATTGCCTTCTAAATCCAGCATTCTATTCAAACTGATACTGATGATGTCTCTGTGTGCTTCTCAATGATTGAATAGCAATGCTTATCTATGGCTATGGCAACATGTACAAATTCTCAAGCAAAAATTCAAGTTCATAAGACGGTTGCGTCAGAGCAGAATGCTGCCTTGTGACAAGATTACTGCTAGAATTACTTATACAATAATGGAACTGTAGTGGTAACTCATATCATTTATCGTTCTGTGCAAGAGACTTATCTCAATTGTTTTGATACTTTGTTAAAAAATTACTTTTCAATAAACAAATTAAGTTGAACGATTAGTGTTAATTATAAAAAATATTAAATATGCATCAGGTGTTCTGTGGGTTGCATAATAACTTTATTTGTTAATGTCATCTTCCCAAGTCGTTTTCATGTGTGTGTGGAGTATCTTCCCCCTTAGTATTATTTATCCTTTGTAAGTAATAAGTGTATCCAATTTGGTGAAATTATCGAGGTTTGCTGCATCTTACATTACTTGTTCAAAAATTTCTTTGAAATTGCTTTCTTTATCAAGACGATCCAAAATTGATTGTCTTTGGAATGTTTCACATTTCAAGCACATTCATGAAAAACATTCTGACATTTTGGCCATTGAAAGTTACAAGTTATTGTAAGTTAATTTCAAGTTTGTGAATGCATATAGTATTAAAATACTATATGATATTCATACTAACTTCTTTGATTTTGCTTCTAGACAGCAGATCTGAAAGAAGAAGCTAAGAAATTGACCCAGGAGAATGAACAACTTGGAGCAAAAATTGTTCAGCTAACCAAAGAGAAACAAGCTACTGATAAAAAGGTGCGGGAAAAGTTTTTTAATTTGATTTAATCAACAAACAAATATAATAACTGTAACAACTAATAACTATACAATTTCAAGAGTGTTCAAAATACACTTATTAAACAAACTGATATTAATTGCTGATATCTTTAGCAAAGTGATGTTCACTCATACTTAATTTCTCCCAATCCATAATTTTATGGCATTATATCACTAATCATGGGATTGCTGAATCATAACAACCTGCTTGTTACACATCATCCCATTTATACAGATACATATTAAACAATATAATAACTCAGTGGTTTTGGTTCTTTCGCTCAGTAACTTACCCAACGGGAGTATTATGAAAAGTACATGCCAATGGCAATAGTGCATATTAACTTGATTGAAGTATTTAAATAATCATATTCAAAATGTGCATGGAGATTCTTTATATGCTACATATTGTAGGGTTACCTCTCTCTGTCGCACCGAAGTAGCGACTAAGAGAAACGGTGAAGACCAGAGCTGGGCACTTAAGAAAATCTTTATGTATGTGAATCATGCAAAACATGTTCATACAGTAATATGGGTATCTCTGGGAAGCTGATAAGGTATCTAAATCTAATTACAAAAATACTCAGAATCCAAAGTAATAGCATACTTTCATTTCTCTTTTGAAAAATTTGAGTTAATTTATTCAATCTAAAAGGGAAACAAATTCTCACATCTATTTACAAAATCAGTTTACAATGTTTCGTTTTAGTTCTCACTTTGTTTACAGAAAAGTGACAATGAACTTTGACTTTTACCTGTGATATAAACGATCTGTAAGGCTCCCTGATTTAGATTAACATAAAGTTGAAAATACCTTTGATTCCTTTCTTTTTTTTTTTTACACTGAAAAGCTTCTGCAGTGATGTAGTCTGCTAAGCATATCTGCTCCCAAGCAATCTCGTCTACGATCTATCAAAACTAAGTCTGGGTAAAGATGTTATCTTTTCTCAGACATAATATATCTACAGGTCAATTAACTCTGTATTAGGTTTTAGACCCACGAGCCCTCTTCCCTACACCTGCACTGTGCATTCAGCTCAATGCCATGAAATTTAATTATTATTATTATTATTATTATTATTATTATTATTATTATTATTATTATTATTATTATTATTTATTGTATTGAGTTCACCCTATATAGTAAATGTTTTGAGTTTTTATCCAGTATTCCATTTGTTGAGGTGGCCATTGGCTAGGTGGAGCACCACATTTTCATGATATTCTTTGTTATTCAATGAGGAGGCTAAAGCTCCCAAATCCTTTATGCAGATAATGTACTAATAATAATGAAATCAGAAGTCAACTTACAAATAACTGTATAAAATACAGTTTATTGTTGTCAGAGCTACCCTCCATCTATTCTTTGCCTTGAGTATTTTGCTGGTGTTATTACTGAAACCTTACCTTACGATCTTTACAAACAAATGAAAATCAAAACAATATTATGAAAAAGAAATGAGATGAGTTAAAATTGTTATTAAAGGGCAAATAATCAAAAAGTTTCAAATTTAAAATAAAGCTGTGTCATCATTAATCAGCAATCACAAAGCACATACAATTTCAAAATGAAAATTCAGAAATTAAGAAAAAAGTGGAATAATTAAATGACATTTTGGAAGAGAGAAGTCACAATGAAGAATACATAAAATGACATCAAAGCCAATGTATGATTCAGAAATTTTGACAATGAAAAGTAGAGATTGCGAAGGATTGGAAACCACAGATGATATTCCTGGGTCATCTTAAGGGAGTCACTCAGATAATTTAAATAAGAAATAAAGACAGGAAAATACTCAGAGCAAAGAATGTAGTATAATAGATGGGGAGTCATTTAAAGTAGCTCTCACATCAATAAAACAGGAAAGATGACTGACATCATTTTTGATTCATAAACCAAAAAGGAAAAAGAGATGAGGGAACACCACAACCAAAATGGCTAGATCTGGAAACAGGATTACCTGGCATATCATGAAACAAGAATAGGTGACATACCTATCATGATTTTGATTATTTGTTATTCAGTATACTTTTGAGATGTAACAAACAGGAAATGGTGAATCTGCTTCTTCTGTTTTAGTTGCAGCAAGTGACTGGGCGATTAGCAGCATCGCAAGCTGAACTTCAAGAAGAACGTCAAATGAGTCGAGCATTGCGTCAGAATCAGACTGAATGGCAAGCAAAATTCTCTAATCTGGAAAAACAATTTTCTGAATATCGGGCATCAAAAGACAAGGTGAGATCATCATTAAATTGATCGAGTGCTTATTATTTAGCATAAGATTTTATTAAGTAAAGGACATATTCTTTTGTTAAGAATTACATTTCTTTATTTACCAGATTTTGAGGCTCAAGGGAAAAAATGTGTTTGGGCTATTTATTACTAAAGTAGTTAATTGATTGTCTTTTATAATTCTGTTGTTTCATTCAGGAACTCGCTGATGTCAAAGAACAGCTACAAGACGTAATGTTCTTTTTGGAGGCTCAGAAGCAAATTGAAGCATCGGCAGACCGTGATGAGATTGCTGAAGGACGTATTGTTATAGCTGAAGCACCACAGCAAAACGCTAAGCCAGGAAGAGGTGGTCGAAGAAGGAAGAACCGTTAACCCATTGAGCAGAAGACAGAAGATTGATAAAATACTTTGTGATTTGCTTTTATGAGGTCTGTTCAATGTTTGTATCAGAAAGTCACAAGTATGGAAACAATTTTCTTCATTTCAGAAACCATACAACTGAAAAGTTGACTTCTCTTCTCTAGGATTTCTTTTATGCAACTGGATGTAACAGCTTTTAGTGAAAGCAATGAAACCTTATGAACGTGCACTATGTGACATCCATCAGCTTTATTGTATATTATTTTTTTAGTTTGACATGAAAATAAAGGAAGTGGACTTGCCAAACAATCATAACAACTCTTTGTGAAGTTATACAGTTAAGAATGTGATCTTACTTGTAAAAAAAAGTCATTGTAAATTGCAAATATCAATATATAAGTTTAAAATGTTAAGTACTTAATTGTAGGCCTGCATTACTGAAAAGGATTATTTGTGATCAAAGAAGTGAAATGTTCAATATATTATAGTTGCAAATGTTGCTACTGTTGTGCCTAGGATATTTCAAGTGTTGTGCAAAATAAATTTATTTGTTCTTCTTTTGTATAATTATACTATGAATGTAAATAAATGTAAAACTAATATTATTCAAATGGATCTTACTTAATGGATTTGAACACAACTCAAAAAAATGCTTTTTAAACTGAAGAATGCTTTAGATGTTTTATTGCTCAAGACATTTGAAATGCTAAAAAGAGCTTTGATATGATCAAGGCATCAAACGTATATTATGGTGGTATTTTGTCTGCAATTATGTAATGTAATGGTGTTAAAAAACAGTCACATTGTTCCTTAGGATAAATTTATTACATATTTATTCATATTTTGTAATTTCCTATTGAATAATTTTGGGTTTGGGAATAAATATGTTGTAAATTCATCAAAATGAACATTATCTGTTATTTAATTATTTATATAATTCAAGCACTAATTCAGTTAATAGAATTGTTCTGTTCAGATTTATAATTAAATCGATGAGTTGAAAGGCACCAAGTCCTAATTTTGAAATTATTGGTAAAGTATAAAAAATTATATTTGGCCTTATTGTTTAAGAAATTTCTTATTTTCAATTTTTCTATTACTTCTCTGTTAGGTTCTAATTTTCTCTCTTTAAAAAGATATCCAATTGCACGTGTATACTTTTTTTTTTTTTGGACTTGGTGCTTTTCAACATTAATCAGGGTTTTCACAAAACACTTTTCATAAAAATCTTGAAACTTTTAATGAATAATAAAACAAAACCTAAAAGAATGTTCATGAATTGTACATTATACACCCAAAAAAGTATTTAATCAATAGTAGGCCATTTTAAGACATTATCATAAAACTACTTAGATTTGTCAGAGTCGTTAACCTAACAATATCCTTTTCTTAAATCTTCAATTTTTGTTTCCTTTATGTGTACTTTTCCTTTCTGATAGGCTCTCATATTCCTTCAGTAAATGTTTTTATGACTTCTCTTCAGGTAATAAGTTGAAGTTCTCTACATAGCTATTAATGTATTGACAAGTTAGCAGATGGACCGAATGGGATGCTGAGTACTCAAATTGCAGGAATGAAGCTGGAGAAAAGAAGGCACTTTACTTTCCTTTGAATGCTTCTTCCAGAAGATTAATCACTGTGGGCACTTTTCTTATATTGCTTTGGCCACCATTTGTTTATATCAAGTATCTTTACTTTTGCAATGATTTGACGGTATTCTACTGGTCTGTAAATTCTGTCATATTTCTTTGAACATCTTGTGAAGAGTTCCAAGTCTCTCTTGTATGTAAGGAAGAAATGGACCCACATTGGGAAGCAGTGGATTATTTCAGAAAATGTTATTTTCTGCTAGTCCCATTCACATTCTTATGAATGAATGATATGTGTTTTGTGCTAGGCAACTGGCAGAATAAAGTTGCAGTCTTTTAATATCTCCTGGAATATAATCGTGGATAAAGTCTAAAAGAAACAAATGCTTCTTTTTTGCAATTCCCTCGTGATACTTAAACTTTTGGCAACTGTCATTGGACAGATAATGAATGCCAAATACATTTACCCATAGTTGTGTCAAATAAAAAACTTCCTGTTCAGGAATGGGGGGGAAGAGGCAAATTCTGCATATACTACTGCATAAACAGGAAGTGTCACTATTCTGTTTACACTTTTCGCTGCATTTCTTCATTGAATAAAATTGTTTACCTCTTGCCTTATACACATACATGCTCCATTGAGTGTTGAAGGGAACTTAAGCAATGGACTTGGTACCTTTCAACTCTTAATCTTTTGATTCTGCTTGGTAAAAAAGGTATAAGTAGTGTCTGGAGTAAGTTCATTTCTTCATTAAACAATGTAAATGAATGAAACAATACAAAAATCATTACAATGCAAAATAAAAAAAAACATGGACTTAGTTTCTTTCAACAATCACTGATTCAATTATTCTAAATAATTTACTCATCTTTTATCAATTTTGGAAAGAATTTTGAAAAATAATAAGAGAAAGCTTGGAACATTGGAAGCTGAAAATCCCATATCTCTCTTTTTTTTTTCTTTTTATCTTTTTCTCTTGTATGTAAAATAAAGTATTGTAAAGCTGCAAAAATTAATGCCAAGTTTTTGATGTATTTAATTATTTTTGGGACAGAATCTGAAAAAGCGTGGTTCTTTTTTTTTTAAAGAGATACGACTGTCCCACCACCTGTAGACAAAACAACATCTTCAAAATAAGATTGAACCAGTGAGTGCCTATGACTCCTAAGGAGCATTTTACCAGTTTAGCTGAGCAGCAACAATGTGGGGATGGAAGTTTTTAACAGATGTTTCCAGTTAGCTCCAACCAAGCACTTGTGTGCATGATCCTCATGAAAACTGACGCTATTATCCAAAAGTCAATGTTCACTACTATCACGTCCTCTTTTTACACTCTTGCTATGGAGTAGAGAAAGTTATGTAATTCTGCATGGGAAAAAAAAGCAGATTTTCGTCACAAAAACTCTTTATTACAGGGCCCATGTAATGAAAATTAGTGGTCGTCGTGGCTGTCATAAATGACTTTAGCAATGACATCAGCATGAAGTTTGGCCTCGATAAATGTGGAAAATGTGGTCAATTTAAAGAGAGGCAAAGTGACAACGTTCCAGAGCATGGAAGTTGATATGCACACTGTGATTCTAGATCTTGAACCAGGTAACACGTACAAATATGCGGGCGTTGAAGAATGTGAGACCAACTCGATCGACACAATGGAAGAGAGTATTCGTAGGGAGCATTACAGAAGAGTTAGACACACTGCAGTCCGCCCAGAACTCCAGGAATAAAATATCGGCAACTGGTAGTTTGGCGGGGCCTGTAGTTGAGTAGTTTCGAACTCGTGGACTGGACTCAGCAAGAAATTTGAATCATGGATCGAAAAACCAGAAAACTGCTGACAATGCATCATGTCGCTCACCCTCAAGTTGATGTATATAGACTTCATGTGTCACCGAAGGGTAGAGGAAGAGGAGGAGACCTCAGGAGGAAGAGGATTGAAGCCTCCTGGCACATTGCAATGGTCGGGATGGGAAAGTCAGTCAACATGACCCTCTAATGAAGTAGGTCATAAAATCTGACCGAAGAATGGGAAACAGAGACATTGTTTGTTGAGAAAGAAGCACTGCAAAGAAATCTATTCAAGGCGCGCAGAGTAACAAAGACATTGAACTTCTGATGCTACCAAACATGAAAAGTGAGAGACAAAAAATGTTAAAAAAGTCGTAAAAAGACCAACAACTCCTTGAACAATATCTAAAAACAAATGGACAAGGTGTAGAATAATAAAGATCAATTATTTATGTGGCTTAAAAGGGAAGAATGAAGAAAGAATCGGAAGCACTTCTCATAGCTGCTCAGGTTCAGGCGTTGCGAACACACTGTGATACAGCGGTTCTCAAAATTTTTCAAGATGATAAATGCCGCATCTGTAAGGAACAAGTAGGAGCCATTCATTAGAGATCATATCGTCTCAGCCTGTCCAATTCTAGCAAAAACCGAATACTTGAAAAGACACGACAGGGTGTACCTCCACTGGTAGATCTGTCCCGCCCTCGAAGTTCCGAACACATGATCCAAGTGGTATAACGACCGGTAACATCTGTTGGACTCTATACAACATTGTACGATCAACAAATTCAAACGGATTGCACGATAGCAGCAAACAAACCGGAAATTGTATATCCGGGATTTGGAGAAAAAATCGTGTCAACTTGTACACGTTTCTGTGTCTTGCAATCAAAACATCGTAACCAAGGAGGCGGACAAACATCTTAAATACAAGTGTTTGGAAATCGAGATCAGCCGAATGCGGGGCGTAAAAGCACAGGTCGTACCGATAGTCATCGGAGCTCTGGGATTTGTTCCGCAAAATTTGTGAAAGAACTTGGCTACACTCCCAGGTCATTCAAAAGACTGGGAAGTGCAAGAAATTGCTTTATTTGCAACAGCCCACATTTTGCGTAGTGTTGTACAGGTACCGACAGTCACTAGATTTGCTACTTAGGTAGTTTGTTGCAACCTGGAGTTGATTTTATACTCGGCCAAATTATAACATCCTAATAGTGAGGTAGAGGATTATGATGATGATGATGATGATGATGATGATGATAATAATAATAATAATAATAATAATAATAATAATAATAATAATAATAAATGAATAATACCTTCTTTTGAAGCCTTTAACCGTGTTATTTGTGGAATTGCAGATTATCCAGGCAGACTAAGCGGATTTTCACATTTGGTAATATGGGGTATGCGTTCGTAGTATGTGCGGCGATTTGCGCTCGCTTCTCGACTAGACGGAAGCTGCAATTTTCCACCTCTTTCTTCAATAACTACATTCTCATTAGCTACCCATGGGACCAACTTCGTTTTTCTTTTACAGCGGTATTGCTAACGGTGCCGAATATTTTATTTCTCGCTCGTACGTATGTTCTTTACGGCGCTTTCGTGGCATGGTGGGATGGGTACCAGCAAGTTAACTCTGAGTATCTGAGTTGGGTCTCGGAATGGAAATAAATGGTTACTGGTTGAAATCATTTATGCAAGTTTATATAGAAGTCGTACAATATAGCGCATCGGTTACAAATTATGCGAGGAAGTATGTGTGTTTGCAGCTCCACTAGTTTCAATTGAGTGAAAATTGACTACAAATATTCACTCAATTTTTATTGAGGTAGATGAATATACGCAAATAAAAATGGTGAAGATCGGACTTTCGAAAATTTAAGTAATTTTTGCGTATTTTCAGAGACACGACTTATATAAATTACATAAATATAATTTTCTTAAATATGCACATTTTTCTTAGTTTTATAATTGATTTTTTGAAAAGCTCAGTATTCTGCAATACAAATGCTTACGTTTCTAAAGCTTCGTTTTTTAAAGTTTCCAATTCCAGCTCAAGCGAATGATATAGTTGTTACGTTAAATATTACCTAAAGGTACATTCATGAGTTCATATTCCACCGGGGGAATTTCGGCGTGAGAAGAACGCTTTTGCTGATTCACATAATGTTATATTACGTATGTTACAGATAATTCGGAAAAAGTACCTCCTATTGTAGCTCAAAAGTTCTCAAAAAGACTCATTTACGTCTAAAGAAACTATCAGGTTGAATGCAACTTGCATTTTAACATTCAATGTTATATAAAATTAGTTTTGTATGCTGGAATTTCAGTATTTATACGCGCTTGATTTTGTACAGGACAAATTATAGCTGAAGATTTTTTAGTATATGGTATCTTAACTGTATAGACAAATATACGAATTTGTATTCCTATAAATCCTAAAAATCCTTTTCGCATATTTTTGTGTCATTCTTTGTCGAATATATATATATTGCATTCACTGATATTGTCTTTTCTTTGCGATACAGTTAATTCTCTTGGAACGAAACATGCTTCATTAATAACAACCTGCCAAGCAAAATGTTTAGAAAATCCAAGAAACCAATTATACAGACAGTACATCTAGCAATAGCGAATAGCGTCAAGAAACTACCCGACAACCCATAATAGTGAGTTGCCCAATTGTTTTCGCAACGCTTGCCGTTTTGCTGGGTATCTAGGGGCGATTTTTTACATTAAATGCCAGACCGATCACCAATCAAAACTAGCCCCGTAGTCCGTCAATGAAAAAACATCCGTCACTGATTTCGGACTTTTTTCATTTCGTATTGTTCTCTCAACAAATTCTTGCTATCCGTCTTCCCCTTGTGATATTGATAATTACAAGTTATTGCTGACTCATTTCAAGAGTTTGCTGTTTGCAGTTCGCTGGAAGCCAGTGCCAGAAGCGATCATCCCGATGCACGTGATGGTGCATGCGATCTGAGGCAAATGAAGTGGGCAATTCTCAAAGTAGTCGATGAGTTTGGCGATTCTCGAAGCACTCGATAAATTTGGTGATTCTCAAAGCAGTCGTTTAATTTGGCTATTCTCAAATCAGTCGATGAACCATCGAGATGAAAAATGAGAAGAATAAGTACTATCTTGGTTTCCAAGGAATAAAGTACGACATTTTCGCTTCCCCTCCTCACACACTCTTGACCTCTGTGTGATTTCTTAAATGGTTCACAAGGTACTTAAAATCCAGTAATAATTTTTCATTTTTGTTAAGATTGTTTTTCACTGTAATTTTGAACCAAATACCAAATATGTTTGGTTTCCTTTATATCCATTTTTTAACAGCTATGCTAATGCTTTTTGCCAGGTCTACAATAATTGTACTGTGTTTTTCACACCTATTACTAATTGAACAAAAAATCTATCTATATTAATTGGATATTCACGATCACAACTTTTCACTTAATTTCTTATTAAATGTTTACAATATAATTGTTTGAATAATACTGCATAGCAATTAGGAAGAAAATGTTCAGAAAAATAATGTTTTAGATTTTATGGACCAGTGACATCAGGTAAACTACCAACCAATCAGAAGAAACCAGCCAAGGAATCCTGATCAGTAGTCATGGAATATTCACATCGTTTAACTTCACTTAAAAATCGCATTAACTTCACTTTAACTTCACGCTTTAATTGAATGAATTGAAGAAAATGAGTACATAAAAAAAGGTTAGTTCGTGTGTTTTTGATCTGATAAATATAGAGATAGTTTATATGTTTCATAACAAGCAGTACACATTTAAAAAGCCATCAGATATTAAAATCGGGTGACGAAACTCATTATATCATGTATTCTTCATTTCAATATGAATTTAATGTTGGAAATGAATAAAATCATTGGTTCTTCAGTTCTCTAAAGTTTAAATTATTTCTATTGTTACCCCTAACTCCTTATCTTTGATATTAAAAATGCATTGTCAGACAAAAGTATTTCCTTAGCAGATAGATGCTATGAGATCTCTCAGAAGAATTAATACTAAGTATCTGGATGTATTTCACAAAAATCACAATACATTTTCCAGTAGTTTAAACACACAGGCTGGGATTTAGAAATTATTTTCATGAAATAAAATAATTTCTCATTTAGATTTAGATTTATTCAGTAAAAAAACAGTAAAAACTGTATGTGATATAGGGGGAAGGGATTATCTGCGCACGTTTTCTTGAGTTCCAGAATCCCTTCCCGTCATTTCAACTATAAATAGTTGAAAGATAAATAAAAGTTTAACATAAATAAATAAAAATCAATTAAAAAATCTCAAGATTAGCAATATTTGAAAAATAGTCATTTTTGTTTCTGAGTTATAGAAAACTTATTTGCAAGTACACGAGACTCGGTCCTTATGCTGATCTGTTGAAGCCCATGATAGCTAATCCACAGGCCGGGTCTTGAATTACAAGGTGTGAAAATGTGTGGTGAAAAAATAATTGCGCGTGGATGTAACAATTATTCATTCCAATACTGACTTGTGAGAGCGCTCCTAACTACGTATTGAGCGAGCAGCGCCCGTGCAGTGAAGATCGCGATATCAACACTGCCACGCTTATAAAGCCAGTAGCGTACCGCAAGCCCTTCTAGATATTCACTCTAGCCTAATAACGTCTCTACACAGCGAAAGCTATCGAGCGGAGACGCCTCAGCATTGACAACATCCCAATGAGCCTATTCCGTAGAATCCTTGCGGAGAGCAACCGCCGCTTCTGGGAGCAGCACAGATCACTACTGGAGGAGGCGCGGCTCCAGCCGCTGCCGCCCTAGGTCGAAGGAATGTCTGTCGAGGAAATGGCCGACGCGGGAACCTCCAACGCCAACGACGAGGTATCCCGACACGCGCAGCGCAACCTCCGACGCTCTCGACTCCTCCCCCGACTCCTCACCTGACCAACCGTCCAAAGTTTTCCTGGCGGATGACGGCTTCAGTTTGGTAATAAAAGGAGCCAAACTCCAACCTCCACAGGAAAGCAAACCCATTGAAACCTTGAACCCCTTCAACCCTCTCTCACAAGTGGACCCCCAGCAAACGGACTCCGGAACCCCTGAAGAATCCAACACACCCAACGAACCACTACCTGACCAACCACCCTCCCAACAAATGACAAAATCAAACAACAACGGACGAATCGGACTTTTCAGAATCGACCTGATAACAGTCCTTGATCCAACAGAGTTGATCAAGGAACTAAAGACCAACTGCAACAACCACCTGACTGCCAAGTGTACTAGGACCGAATTGTTAATCCAACCACTGACTGTGACTGCCCACGGGAAGATTAGGGACCGCCTGGACCAGATCTCTAGAGATCCAAGGCTAAAAGGACTGTTTTTCACCACTATCTCTAACCACTTTAACCGAGCAACAACGGGAAAAATTTGTGATCAAAGGACTGCCGACCAAATACGACCTGACTGCCATCAAAAACAACTTGACCGCCTGAAAATTACTACACACCACATCACTGAGATGAAACGACGAGACGCCGACGGGACATTGACACCAATGGGCCTGTACACAGAGGAGACCAAAAAAAAAGAAATGACAGATCAAGAAAACATTATGATACATTGACTACTTTAAAGTGACAATCGAAGACTACAAAATGACAGACAGAATACCCCAATGCAGGAATTGCCAAAGACTACCACACGAAGGCCTATTGCAGGAGACAAGCGACTTGCGCCCTCTGCGCTGGTTTGCCACCCAACAGAAGACTGTCCCTCTCACACATCTAACAATCCATTCACCCCAAAATGTATCAACTGCTCCCTAAACCACCCCGCCTACGACCCACAATGCCCCATTACAGTTAAAGCCAGAGACACGCACAGATGACCAAATCATCAAGCCACCCACCCCCAACCAACTCACCCCAAAACGTTCCCTCCCTAAGACCCCAAAACCAATCCTACGCCTCTGCCAACCTAAGCCAAACCCAACAACCCACAGCCCAACAACAGACTACTCCATGAACTACACAAGACATAAAAGACCTCCTCTCCCTTCTTCAAAACCCTACAGTGAAAAAGATAATCCTCAACTTAAAACCCCTCCTCGAAATCCTCAAAGGTCCAGAGGACATTATCACAAAACTGATTACAGCAGGAATTAAATTAGTTGGAATCCTCAACTAATGGCTCCTCCTCCCAAAATCTTAACCCTATTCTCGTGGAACGCACGAGGCGGCATAAACCAGAAAAAACCCATCCTCACCCAATTCCTTAAAGACTACTCCATCGGGATACTATTCTTACAAGAGACGTGGCTGACACCCGACAGATCCTTTTCCATTCCTAACTACATCACAACCAGCACCGATCGAACTTCATACGCTGGAGGCGGTACGGCAATCCGCATCCGACGATCCATTCCACACACCCCTTACCAACTCCCTCCCACATCCGTCCTAGAATGCATTGCAGTCGCTATTTGCTCCTCCACATCTCAGATACTCCTGATATCCTGTTATAAAGCCCCCCACACACCGATCCCCGACTCTCACCTAGACACCCTTAAAAACCTCCCCTATCCCTTCATTATCGCAGGCGATCTCAACAGCAAATCGACATCATGGGGCTGCATGACTAGTAACGGGACCGGCCTACGACTAGAACATTTCATAGACACAAACCTTTAAATCCAAATACAAGTAGCTACTGAACCTACCCATCCTGTTCGACACATTCCCCACGATATCCTGGACATTATCCTCCATTCCTCACAAATACTAATAACCATCCCCCACCCAAAATACGACCTATCTGACCACCTCCCAATAGTTTTTACCAGTTCCTCAATCTCCAACTACATGCTCCCCAAACCCCCATCAATACCAAAAACCGACTGGAAAAAATTTAAACACATACTATCTAAGAAAATACACGTTCCCTCAGATATCCTGACCAACATATCCATAGACAACTCCATAGATCACCTTACCTACCACATGAAACATATCGGAAAACCACATCCTACTCCAGAAATACACACTCCACTCTCCGTGACGAAATCCTTACGATCATACGACATAAACGACGAATTCAACGACGATACTACAACAGACGTCAAACGAGAACTAAAAAGAACGCAAAAAACAATACACAACCTACTTAAACATCACGAGACACATATGTATGACCTACTATCTGACAAAAGCAGCCCCAATAATATCCATAAAGTCATAAAAGCAATCAGGAACCATCCCACTCCCATTTCCCCTATCCTAACCACCAACAATACCCTAACCTTTCACCCCCAAACCATCACCAATACCTTCGCCAAATCCCTGGACAAAATTCTTCCTCCCCCCAACATCCCAATCCCAGAGTGTGTTCTTTGGAATTTCCTTGTAACTCCACATCTACCACCCGACCAACAACAGACCTGGAACGACGAACGACGACCCAGACGAACGACGCAGAAGTTAAACAGATACATAAGACGATAGACTGCATCAAATCGCCCGGACCCGATGGAGTCCTCCCATCTCACTCACCTAACAAAAAATGCAATAGACCGATTTACTCTAATCCTCAACTCCTGCCTAAAACTGTCATATTTCCCCACCATCTGGAAGATCGCTCGCGTTAACATGATCCCCAAACCTGGTAAGGATCATCGGCTCCTATGTAACCACTGTCCCATCAGCTTACTGCCCATTCTTGATAATATATTCGAAAATATACTTATTCTCCGTCTAACACATACCATCATAACCTCCACACAATTTGGTTTCCGTGAAATTCGCTCGGCGGCCCTCCAAACTTTAAACCAATCCCTAGGCATCGCGACCCCACTGCAAGATAGAAAAGAAGTCCCTGACATTTTCACAGACCTCACCCGACCAAGACAAGCGTACGACACAGTCTCCCATCCAATCCTTCTCATGAAAATCCGACCCTATATCCCCGATCATATTGACACCCTACTACGAAGCTATTTAATTCATTGCTCCTTCCACATCCGACACCTATCAAAAACCTCTCCCAAGTACTCAATCCAAGCCGGCATCCCACAGGGCGCTGTGCTGTCCCCAATTCTGTTTTCCATTTATATAAATCACGTTCCACCAACACAAGGAGTATAAACTTCCCTTTACGCCGATGACCTTTCCTTCCTATCTTCCTTCCGGTTCCTAAACCGATTCTTATCCTACCTCCAAGAATCCCTAAACGACTTCCACCTCTGGGCTTTCCAAAACTCCATTATCATAAACCCATCTATATCCCAAGCAATCCTGCTCTCCTATAAAACATACCCATCAACCCCCCCTTCCATATCCATTGGAAACGAACCAATCCCTTGGACACCAGAAATATCCTACCTTGGCATAACCTTCTCCCGCAGATTCCTTTGGTCCCACCACATCCACAAAATTACTGTCAAAGCAACGAGGATCACCAATCCCCATATACCCACCAAGAGAAAAATCTAGACTCCTATAAACGTGCCATCCTAACATATGCCCATCCCACTTAGTTCGCTACATCCCACACCAACCGCACCAAACGAACCCACGTGGAAAACCACAACATCCATCTTCCGCCCATCCTTGTACACCATTTACACATCCATACGACACAAAAACAATATACCCCACATCCTCACACACCTCCACAATAGCCCAAATCAAAAAAATACGTCAACAACTTTTTATTCCGAAACCTAATCCTTCCTCACCACCACATCCTCAGAAACCCACCCCGACACACCCGGAAAAAGCATTCCTTAGACATCATCCAACCTCCTATCACCTAAGCCAGAGAGAAAAAGCAAACAACGACAAATTAAACAGACAACGATTTGACAGAATGACTGACACGCTGTACATGTCGACAACAAAACTCCGCCATCTCCTTTGACTAAATCCTTGTCGACCTCTTCCCTCTCACCCCACCCTATCCCGGTCCTGCCCCTTCCCTCCTCCGTCATCCACAACCTTAATAAAACAACCCCTCTCTCCATAGACAAATTAACCCTTCCGCCAACACCCCAACTGCCGATCCCCGTCCCGCACAGGGGAGAGGAGTCCAAAAAAACCCAAACAACAACCCACTGGAAGCCCCCTGTTCTACAAGGGGATCAGGCGAACACGATTTTTACACCAAATGAGACGTTACGAATACTATATCGACAATGAATGATAGCACAATCAGCGCTATGTTCCATTGGTATTTGCAATTTTTTGCTGCACTACTTCAAAGACGTTTCGTCCGGAATTAAAAAAGCTGTTTTTTGGCGATGGTCATCTTGGCTCGAAAAGACGCTTTTGAAAGCGTTATCTACTGAAACACGGGACTTAGGAAATGATGTTTGTTTCACCCCAAAACATTGTTTTCCAATGAGAAACTTATTTTTTAAATTGGAAGAAAAGAATCCCCCCAACAATAGTGTTATTGCTGCAGAGAAAATAAGCTTGACGAACTTGTTTTCGGAATACACATATTCAAAGAAATGTTACAGATTATTGTCCAATTTAACTGTGAGGGGAGTTTACTGTCACTCTCGAGGAAAGTGACGAAGTGTGAGAAAACAACTTTCGGTCATCGGAATTATAATTTCACTTTTATAACGTCTTCTAAGGATAAGTGGTTGTGGTCTATCATGATTCTATTTGTCATTGCAAAATAAAGACAAAATGGAAGTTTCATAATATCATCCTGGAATAGTTTTCTTGCTGTTCATTTGATGTAGTAAAAGCAAATCAATGCAACGAAATTTCAACCTACCATAATCCTTGGTTCTTAATTATTCACATCTGAATTTTCCTTCAAGAATAGCTTCTCTTGGTGGGTTATGCCTAACTCATTTGCTAATACTCAAGTACTGCAATAGCTGCTGCTATTATATTCGTGAATATTTCATTCAAACTAAAGTAGCGTGTGATGAAAAACAGTCATTGAACAAACAAGCAGCTAGGTTAATTTTTTATTTCTAATTGCATGTGAATCCTCGATCATTTTGCACATGTTGAAATGAATGTTACTTCGCTGATTGTTTCTACTTCCTTCATTAGTTTCACAAATTAAAATGTTTAGTTTTTATATATTCATGTTTATCTTCATTTAGTCCAAAATGAGTTCACTTACCTCTATTATTTGTCATTGCAAAATGAAGTTGAGGGAGACCACAAACATTATTTTCCCATATACATCTGCAAACTTTTGTCAATTCATGATTCTATTTTGATTAGTTTGTGGACTAATGACTTGCTATCGTATATTTTCATATCTATTTTTCATAGACTCTGGGCAATTGCTAAGTCTTTGGCCTCTCTTTGGTCTATGGTCTCTTTGTTTAGCTTCTGGACACCAAATGTTGCTCTCAATATCACCTTTAACTGTTGATATGAAGTCAATATTATTCTGCTTGTTCCAAATATGTCCTTGCATAATGAAAAAATATGCAGGGCAAGTCTTGTTTAAAATTGTAGATTGCAGTTCACTAGGATTTGTCTTCTATTCAGTACAGAATAATTGCTATTAATTTATAACCTGATGGAATATCTCAAGATATTTTGAAAAACTTCATCCATACCCTTCCACTGAACTTGAAATATTTCAATGTTGATTTTTTCTTCAGATGTAAATCAAGCATGATTCTTTGTAAGTTTGAGAATGACATTTCACTCGTGTGCCTCAATCATCTAGAGCCATGAATCATCACACATCTTCACTTGGTAACAATTTCAGACTACACAACAGACTTAGTTGTATTTTATTATGCAAATCATGTGTCAATAAATTATCAATATTTCTTTTAAAGAAAACTTTTCCACTTCATTAGTGAAATTCTTCTAAAATAAAGTAGGAATTTTACAATTTCTTGTAAATGCTCCCCCTTTAGGCATCCCTAAAAACCCAACTTAATGAACTTTGTTTTACCAATATTTAACTTCAACCAACCATACTTCACTTACTTGGCTATCCGGGAGACGCCGCGTCCAGGGCACGGGCCAACGTTTCGGTCGCCATTCTGCGATAACGCAATAACTAAGCCCTGATGAAGGTCGCAGGATGGCGACCGAAACGTAGGCACCTGTGCCCCGGACGCGGCATCTCTCGGATAGCCAAGTAAGTACGACTCCGGCGGCGGAAGCCTACGCTCTAACCGTATTTAGCCGAATATAAGACAACCCCCCAATTTTGAAGAGGCCTCCTGAGAATTTGTTAACTAATTTTTACTATTTAATCGAAATAAAATTTCTAAATTTTTGATTCACTAGAAAATTGGCCTTTATGAGAATGTTAAAGATTTATCGTTTAACTATTATTTTCTGGTTCCTTAATATTATAATTGTGGGTTTTGTCACTTCCCTTATCTACACATGTATCAATTTTATTTCATTTTTATTTTTTTTTCGGGTCCTTCCATGCCGTGACCGACTCCTTTGCCTCCTCTTGAAAGTTTTGGGCACTAAATTTGCGCTGTTCATCTTTCATCAGACACCATCTACGAGCATATGTTTCCGTCACCAGATTTTCTATCCGCTCTGGATTCATTGACGGCCTTTGTTTCAGTTAAAAATGCACATTTGCATTCACTGGGCATCGAATAGATTCTGCATGGCCTTGTTAAACCTGCAGTGTAACAGACTCTTGGCATTCATTTCCATATTGGGGTTCATTTGATACAATACCAATCGGTTAGAGATTCTCTTTATTTGCCCATTCATAAATATCTGTCTCAATTGCCCGACAAATTCAGGTGATGCAGAGAATTTGAACATTAATATAATTACATATTGTCAATACACAATATTTTTACTGTTTCCGCAGTTTGTTACAGCAACACTTACGAGTTTTGTGTCATGAAATGGCAATGTAGTCTTAAATCTTAACTGAGTAGGATTAATATGCAAATATAAGACGACCCCACATTTTTCAAAAGGTTTCTTATATTCAGGTAAATACGGTATATGGACAAAATCCTGTAAAAACTTTACCCATCATAGCACATGGGAAATACTAAATGTTAACTTGGACACAAAAAGTATGTTCTTTAGTAAGGAAATAACATCCAATTCACAAAACTTTTTCTAATTTTGTCTATTGTAACATACATAATTGAACAAAAAACAAACATTTGTACAATTCAGCACAAGAGATCACTATTGAATAAAATGATGACTTAGGTAGAAAGGTGTTTCAATTATCTCACTTTCAATTAACACTAGGATTGTATTGTGGGCAATAAGCCATGTTAAATTTACAGTAATGAGTGAAATGCATCGCTCAGTGCAACGCAAGTTCTCAATTACAAATCAAAGACAGAAGCAGAAGTTAGCCATCATTTAGGAGTTTCAATATTTAGTAGTTGCAAGATTTTCTTAAAAAGAAAATTCCAATTTCCAATGCTTTTTAAGAATACTACAAGCAATACTGTAATTATTCCATAAGTGGAATTATTAAGTGGAACAAGTGAAAGAACTGGCAAATGGAAATTCTCACTTAATTTATAATATATGAATATCCATACAAACTATATTGAAACACTAACTTCAACCACATTCCAATTAAAAAATTTCGACCTTTGAAATCAAACTGAGCTCCAAAGGTAATTGTTGGAAAAAAGCAACATGCATCAGTATACTAACTTGCAAACTTCTACAAGAAACCCAACAAGGACAAAGATCATATTCAACCTACTGATGCTATTACATTTCAGATTTTTCATGTTCTTATTTATGTAACTATGCCCTAGAAACTGGTTTTATGAAATAACTGTAGTACAAAGTTTCCTCACACATTCACAACATTTGACATTTCAAAGTCTCCAACAATTTCAAAGCTGTTAAGAAAAGGCACACTTCGCTCCTGATTATTTTTAACACAATCACAAATCACCTTTTTTCTCACAGAAAAGATGTTGCAATGCAAATCATTAGAAACAAACAATTATAGTGACTGATTTATTGCACACAACACTCAATTTTCTTTAAAAGTAAGTCTGATTCATCTAGACATACATATTTGCCATTACTGCAGACAGAAAACATCAATAGGATGAAAATAAATACAGAATATTTACAAAAGCATAACTCCCCAGCACACAACGTTTCAATACATATTATGCAATTTATGTACAATAAATTTCTTCTATACAGTTTTCCTCAAACTTAAGAGGAACAAATCCTTGCTTCCACAACATCAATTCACTTTCAGAGTATCGTGAAATGTAGGAATTGACTACTGAACAAAAGGTACTCCTTATGAAGTCCAATTCAATTTGGTCCCAAAACTCATCGGGGGTACTGGAATGTGCCGAACCCAAGACCAACACCTCTGTGTGTGTGCGTAGCAACCCTTGCAACTTCATACTGCATTTCCATTGAATTAAAGAGCTCTTCCTGCTTTTTCAATAGTTCATTGCCGTCAACTGCAGAAGAGTTACTTGCACCGGAACCTGCAATATATAATTTTTGTAGAACAGATTCTGTAATAATATAATATAAATATATTTTTTGTATAAGGATTTAAGGTTACTGAAAATATTCCCATAAGAGTTTTTTTCAATCTTGTCATGTAATAATTGTCCTCTGTTCTTGCATTCTCAGTTAACAATTCTCTAATAATTCTAATATTCACATTTAATGGACAGCCAGTTGAATTTTAAGTATTTGAATAATAATAATAATAATAATAATAATAATAATAATAATAATAATAATAATAATAATATAGCTTCCTGGTTCTATGTACAAACATTGCACATTCATTAATCCCTCTTTTCTTATCTAAAAACAGAATGGAAGAATCAGAGAAGCGTATTGATGACCAGGAAAAAAAAAGGCAAGGAGAATAGTTTGTGTCTCCATGTAAACTTCAAGATCTCTTACCCATGAAAATATTCAATTGAATCCTTTCTTAATTATATTCTCAAAATTGTATTAAAAAAATAATAATAATAATAAATAAATAAAAAAAATTAATTTTTTTTTTAAAGATTATAATACCTACTGTCCATTGATCGAATATGAATATCAATAACATTTCTAAACTACACTAATGGAATTCAGAGATTACGATACCTTGACCAGTATCTTTTATGCCCATAAGCCTTTTGAATTTGGCAGTCATCTTTCCATCTTGATCCTGTGCAAATGTTGTGCCTTCCCACTTGTTGTTGGATGTAGGTTTAGGTTCTCCAGGAGCTTCCTGAGTATTTGACTAAAAAAGAATTGTGCTTACATAAAATATTTGTGTACTGGAATAAACTTGGTCTTAAAAAGTCAAAGCTTTAAAATATCTATCTGTACAATCTATTTTTAATTGAAATCTCACCTTATTACCCCAAAGTAGTCTCCTCTTTTGCATCTGTTCTGCATAACGCATTGGGTTCATTGCTGCTGGATTATAGTATTTCGGAAGCTCTATACCAGTGGAACTTTTCACTTGAGCTACCTGTTGCTCCATAGATCTCTGCAGCAGTTGCTGAGGTGTCACTGCAGGCATTGAATCAGGAGGGCGCAGTTCAATCCCCAAGCGCTCCAGAACTGCAATACAAATCATTCTTTGTAGGGCACAAACAAATTTCCCTCAAAACATGGCTAAGTACAAGGCTTTTAAAAACATATCGGGGGGGGGGGGGGGGCGTGATCTCTGATATTATATACATCAATAGAGGTTGACCTTATTTATTGTAATTAATGTTATATAATTGATTTTGTTCTCAAGAATAGATTCAAGTCATCATTGAATATTTTCTTTTGTAGTAAATGACTTACACAATCTATTTGCAATATAACTTATTAATTAAAAATAGAATAAGCCAATCCAATCTAAACATGAAGCAACAAATAATTATAACCCGTTATAGTTAAAACTGGGTTTTTGCTCACTCGTGAGTTTATTTGGCTTCTTCTCATAAGCACCTCGCCTTCGTTCACGACTCCTGGACCGCTGGCGCTCTTTGCTGTGAGATCTGTGTCTATCACTGATGCGTTCTTTGCTTCGTGACCTTGTGCTTGAAGACTGCCTATCGCGACTACGAGATCGTGTCCTATGTGAATCCTTTGACGATCGTGAACTGCTTGAACTTGAATAGGAATGGCCAGGTGATCTTGATCGTGAACGTGCTCTTTTACGATCGGGGCTACCTCCTTTGCTTCGTGCATGATGCCTGCAAAGTAAAATGTAAATGGTAATGAAAATCCTATCAACTGCCATAATATAGCACACACTAAATAAGTAAATACCATCATCATAGCATCTACTGATGGTTCCAACTTGTAATGTTTGGCACTACAAGTTGGTAGGAAATGCAAATCTCTCACGAGAACAGAAAAGGAAATGTACAAAAAGGAATACTTATTTTAATTTTAGTTTTAAATATGCTTTTATTACAGAATATAGAGTAGGTAATTTTCAAATCTGAAGCCCAGAAACTACAATAAACATTCTTATACAAAATATAATGCATACATGGTGATTTTTTTTTATCTCGAGACAACCAAATATCTTTAAAACTAAGAATTGTATCAAATGTTTCGAATAAAATTTGTTTATTTTAGAGAGGTGTATTAGATGATATTAATCTAGACTTGTCCCCTCCACCCCCTGGAGGTGGTGGGTGGGGCAACCTGCGAATTATAAATGGGAACCCCTATTTTTTTTATAGCGGATTCAAATTCTCCACAAAAAATACGTAGATTTTGTTTGAAACATTCCCCCCCCCCCCAGTAGATGGCACTGTAATTGTAGAAAATACAATTTTTCACAATTCTGGTGAAATTGCACCAGGGAATGCAAAAACATGCGTTTTTAAGAATCTTATCTAGTACATAAGCGTGTGCACCCCCCAATATCTGGTATAGAGCGGGGGTAATTTAATTTCAAATCTATCAAATTTCAAATAACTATAACATCATTAATAACATTCAAAAGTGAATGAATTAGAGCTAAAAAAGGGATAACTTGTGCAAGATCTTCTTGCTTAAACAATCTAAAATAAAAAATGAAAATTTTTTGAAAATTTGTTAGAAAAAATATTTTAAACATAAAAAATTGAACAACCATTGCGAGATGATGATATTGGAAATCGATTGAGTGTTGTGAACGCCGAAAAGTCCAACAACCATTTTCTAAATTGCGTATCTTCATTCCTAGGCCTGCTTCCATTGCATGCACTTCAGCTCTGAGTTAATGGTCTGCTTCCATTGGATGCACATCGTTCTTCAGTTCCTGGTCTGCAACGATTGGGAGTACATCATTATTTTAGTTTTTAGTCCGTTTCCATTCGCCACGCAGAGTCCTTGACTTTGAATTAGGTTACCTTGGTTTTTGGTCTACTTTCAATTAGTGTGCATCGCCCTTTTGAATCAGGTTACATTATTTCTTAGTAACTTCTATTGAATGCTGTACTGGTTACGATGGCCGCTATAATGTTGCAAGAGAAAATTGAAATGATGTTAATTTATGGAGAAAGTGGCAGAAAACTTGATGATGCTGTTACTCTTTATGCTCAACGTTTTCCAGACGGGGTACGATTACGCGCTTCATTTCACTGGGTTGTTCAACAGACATTTTCAGAAACTAATAAGGTTTTGTCAATGGCTGCTTCTGCAAATACAAAGGGATATTCAATTCTTTGCGAGAGTATTGTACTCTGATGAGTTGAACATCAGCGCCCTTGAAACATGAATGTATGGTGGGCCATAATTGGCGACAAACTCATCGGCCCGTATTTCATTGATGGCAATTTGAATGGTGGAAAATTTCGAAACTTCTTGGAGAACACACTTCCGTTATTGCTTGCAGACCTTCTCCTTAAGGTGCGACAAACAAAGTAGTTTCAACACGATGGTTGTCCCGCTCATTATTATCAAGAAGTATTAGATTGCATGTACCCTCGCCGGTGGATCGGATGATGTGGTACAGTAGCTTGGCCTGCCAGATCATCAGATCTCACCTCCCCTGATTTTTTAATTGTGGAGTCACTTGAAGGGTGAAGTTTATGATCAACTGCCAACAACATACGAGAACATAATTGAGCGAATCACCGCTGCACATCGTAAGATTCCGCCCCCAAAACTTCTTAGTTGTGTTCAAACTTTCCTAAAATATAAATTACAATAGGTATAGTATACCTTAGATGAAGGATTTCAATGCAAACAGGGCATTACTCAATAATGGTCTCCAGAACAATCCCAGAGGAGTATATCAACCAGTATTTTATCATACTTCTAATTGATATACTATTTACATTCAATATTTTAAAATTACGTGGTGGCAAATTGTAAACTTTATAACTGATATATTCAAAATTTCTTCTATCAATATCCTTTTAACGTCTGGAGGTTGCAAATATAGAGTTCTTTTATTGGCCTTTACTTTTACTTCATAGATATTTTGTAAATAAGAGAAATTCTCCAAGACTGACTTCAGCGTTAAATATTTCCTAATATCAATTATTTTATTTTCTCTATATAAGATTTCTAAAGAGTATTCTTTATCCTTTTTTATCAGTTTAATAATTCGTTTTTGAATATCACTCAGAAGTTTCAAGTAATTAGCATAGGCTCCTCCCCACGCAATTATACCATACATAGCAAAAGACCAATAAAATGCATAAAATATCATTAGAAATTGTTTTGTATTAAATAATTTAGTAATTTTATAAAAAATATAAATGAGGTATCTTAATTTATTTTCAATCTTTAATACATGGTAACCCCATTTTAAATTGCAATCTATAAGAATACTCAGGTATTTTGTATGATATTTTCTTTTTATCTCTGGACAAGTACAGTTTTGTATATTGCAAGAATTTATATGAATCCTCAATGTACAATGATCCTGAACACTGTCCAAAAAGCTGCCATACGTATACTGTTTTTGTTATATCAAGGCTAATATCGTTTGCACATAACCAATTAGCTAACAGATTTAGGTTGACTTCAGCTCTTTGAAGATCAGTCCGTGATTTACCATTAACTATAACACAAGTATCGTCAGCAAAATATATCACATCTCCCTTTGGCAAGGTGAGAAATATGTCATTTATGTATAGAATAAAGAATAGTGGTCCCAATATTGTTCTTGCGGAACTCCACAAGTGACCACTCGTTCTTTACTAGTAACATTGTTTATTCTCACTACTTGTTTACGATTAGTCTTTTAACTGTTAATCAACGTAATTCCATGAAAATCATATCTACAGAGCTTCTTCAGTAGCAATTCATGGTTAACAGAACCAAATGCTTTAGCCAAAATCCAGATAAATAGATATGCAGGGCATACTTTTATCTATTGAAGTACAGACCTGTCTTGTTACATGCTTAATAGCATCTCCAGAATTTTTACCCTTTTGAAAAGCAAATTGGAATTGGCTCATAATATTATGTTTATTTAAGTAGTTTTTATATCTAACTTCAATAATTTTTCAAATAGTTTCGCAAAATCTGAGATTAGCGAGATTGGCCGGTAATTTGTGGTTCAATCTATACTGCCTGATTTGTAGATTGGTATAATCTCACCTTTTTTGAAGTGTTCAGGAAATACACCTGTCTCAATACTTTTATTAAATATATAAGTTAATGGTTTTAATGTGCATTTCGAAACATGTTTAACAACTGAAATTGAGATGATTGACACCCACAGACGTTTTACTGTTCATGGCATTTACAGTATTCAATATTTCTTGCTCTGTAGCAGGATTAAGATAAATAGAATAGGCAGGGGATTGATCGGAATTTAATGTCGTCTCAGTCATTATAACATCCCGATATTTAGCCATATCGAGACCAACTTCAACAAAAAAGTCATTAAACTTGTTTGAGATGTCACTATCATTTTCAATGAAAATACCATTGATCATCAAACAATTGTTTAATTGGTGTATTCTCATCAAGTGTTTCATTTATGAAATTCCATAAATGTTTCACTTTGCTGGATATTTCTTTTGGAATACCAGTACAGTAACCAATATAATAAGAGTCTTTAGCAATTTTAATTAATACGTCTAACTTTTTTTTGTAATTAAGATACCTATCTTTAGTAGTAGTTATGATAATGTTGAAATTATTATTTATATCAAGCACCCTGACAGTGAGAGGCGAGGGGACTTGCCTAAAACAAGCATCTAGACAGTGAGAGTCATTCACTTTTGAATGTTATTAATGATGTTATAGCAATTTGATATTTGATCGATTTGAAATTTAAAAATTACTCCTACTCTCTACCAGAGGTTGGGGGTGCTCATGCTTATCAATACTAGATAAGATTCATAAAAACACTCGATGTTTTTTCACCCCCTGGTGCAATTTCACCAGAATTGCAAACAATTTTCTCTACTGTTACAGCGCTATCTACTGAAAAACAAAAAATATGTTTATTTTTGCGGATAATCAGAATCTGATATAAAAAAATATTGGTTCCCATTTGAAATTTACAAGTGGCCCCACCCTCCACCCCCAGGGGGAAGAGGTGAGAGGTAGAGAAAGGTATCATCTAATAGGCCCCTCTAAGCAAACAAATTTTATTCCAATATTGTTTTATTGCTAAGAAGTCTAACAAGAGTAAAAAGGGTACCAAAAAGGAAGAAACAATTCATGTAAAGATAGAAGTGACAAAAATGAGGACTTATTTCTAATGAATAGTGATAGCCCATGAAAAAAAACCTTGTCAATTTAATTTTATTGAGACTAAATAATAAGATTCAGTTAAATATTTTTTATAATTCTCAGGAAGTCTCTTCCTTAGGGAGTCACCTTATTTTCTGTTACATATAGTACTTTAATATTACTAGTCAAATTCCTTGAAAAGGGAAAAATTCTCACAAACCACTACAAACACAATAAAGCTGTAAATGAAATTCATGCTCTAACTAATGTAATGCAGAACTTGAATCATAATTAAGAAACTGGGAAGTCAAATATCCATTAAGACTATAATAATTACAAGTAAGAACCATAGGTTTGGTAGTTATTCCCACCTGTCTCTATCCCTTCCATGAGGGCTACTTCTTTGATCCTTTCCTCGCGAATGGCTGCGTCTCTCCTGTGACTGACTACGACATCCTTCTCTGCGATCCTTACTATGTCCTCGAGATCTGTTGTCCCGAGAATGATCCTTTTCTCTTACCCTGCACAAAAAATTAAAAACATCCTGTTTGAAGGATATTTATGAATCCAATTTTCTTTTCAAAAAGACTTTCTGAATATTTAAGGCCAACAACAAAATTTGACTACGTACCGTTCATTTCGACTTCCTCTATCTCTGTTACTACGATCCTTCTTCACATTTTCTGAAGCATGGTCTTTTCCTTCATATTCTCGTGATTGTCCGTGTGTCTTTGATGTGAAGTCCTTGCCTTGAGACTGGGTTCTAAGGGACCGAGAATCTGAACTTCTTTCCTTAGAGGCAATATCAACATTGCTTATAACTGAGTGAGAAGAAGCAGGTTGCCTACTACATCTGGCAGGACTATTCCCATTACTGCTCGATGAAGATTTTCGAGATCGTGAGTGAGAGCTACCCACAGATGATTTCTCACTGTCACTTGAATCACCACTGCTATTCCTATCAGGTGAGTTGTTGTTGTTTGATTCCTGGACAACAGAGGAAAACAATGAATTAATCCCACCTACCAAACCCCTCTGAGCCCATAAAACCCTGCAGTTCCTCCAAGGCACGATACAGAAATAAGCGACAAACATGTTCCAGAAATTTCTAGACATGCTGCAAGCCAACCATACACATTGGAGGTGACTCAGGCATAAAACTTTGTTAATTAGTTACACAATTCTGTAGTTTATGAAGAGACATGTATTCATCACAAAAGATTTATACATGAATCTACTCTCCTGTGTGTGGAAGATTTAGAACTTAAAATTCGAACTTAACTGATGTCAATGCTAGATGCAAAGTCCAAAAGAAAAAAAATAATAAAAAATAGTGAAATTAATCCCTTACTGAAATTCTAGAAACTATTTTCTTTTAGTGATCAAATAATAAAATAATAACAATAATAATAAAATACATGCACAGTTAAAAAATATTCAGGAAGGTTGAGAAAGGAAGTGTTCATGTCTCCAAGGAGAAATTATAGAAAAATTTTGCCACAAAACACTACTACTTTCCGTGAAGGATAAATCATTATTCAATCAAATTGAAGATCACGGCTATTTATGGCATCCCAGTTTCAAGAAAACTCTGGGCATTTGAGAAACATTCAATGAACAGAATTTTATTGACTGTAGTTTTCAATTAGTGTATTAAGATTAAATAACAGAAATCCTTCAATGTCAACAGACTAACAGGTATTTCAAGGGAAACTAAATAATTTCAACTGTATAATCTCAATTTGTATGAGGAAAATAATTACTTATTAACATGAACTTAAAATATACTTATAATCTTAAGATTGGTCTAAAAAATAACTAAGAAAACTTGCAATCCTCTTCATAACACAACCAGGGAAACACTATTTTATGTATGTACGGAAGACCTTAAATTTTAATTTCCCAACATTAATTGCATTATCATTTTGAAATGCATCAACATTTGTTCCACACATGTGTAAATGGTCATAATTCCACTTTCCAGCTTTACATTGATTTGATAATTATTTTGTATTATTTAGAGTTTATTATAATACAAACAATTTGAAAATTAATTACTAAGCCCTTCAGATATTATTCTAATGGCCCAAAAAAGGGTAGAAAAATAAAATAAAAATAAACTAATAACTAATACTAGTGCAAACTTATTAATTTTTTTAATGAACTACTTTTCATTATAATGGACTTTATTAATTCCACCCCATCCCTAACCAGATTTTGCGATGGTGCACCACATTGAATATGTAGTTCTCAGTAACCACAAAATGAAATGCTGAAAAGAAATGACCAGAATTTTTAAAAGGTGAACATCCAATGCATTTTGTTTCTAGGCACAACAATGAAGTCAAAATTTCAGTTACTCGCAGGTGAAATCTTCCCAATGCAAGAGCAAATTATTAAGAAAACATTGAAATGGGGAACAATTCTGAGCATGACTAATGTACGGTTAATGCAGTTTAACTTCATAACCTTTATCTCAAACATCAACGACCCCCACCTCTCTTGCAGCAATAGAACTACACTGTTCCAAGGTTTTCACATGCAACATAACAGAAATTGATAAGAAGCATTTTTAATTAACAGCAACTTGACCATTGCAAAGAGGCCATTAAAAAATGTTTACTTTCTTCATTATCTATCACTACCATTAATACAGATACAAAGAAAACTAAGAAAAACAACTAAGTGACAAAGATTTGATTCTTAAAAAGTTGTTACATGTAAAACAGTTTCAGAAACTTTGTATGAGGAAGACCTAGTCCATATACAATACTGCATTAACCAGGTCAAAAGAAAGTTCTGTCCTATTGTTAAGTACAGGGAGATTCCAAGCAATAAATCTCAACTTCAATACAAAAGCACGAAAACTTCAAAACCCATTTTGAATCAATATTCCATTTGAAATACCACGTACTCTTTGACATTTGCAGAAGTTCTCTCATTAACTTATGATCCAACTTTTTTCTTGTCAAATAAAACGTTGTCTTGGGTTATTCTTTTCAGAACATAATAATGCAGTCCACATTTAAATTCCTCATTAAAAGACAACCCAAAACAGGTTTTTAAAAATCAAACAAAACCTACTACACACATTCTGAAATCCACAATCAGACGCAACATTCGTCCCAAAAAAGATGGTTATAATAGTTGCTGTAAAAACGGCCAATACATCAAATGAAAATCAACTTAAAATTTTAGATTAACATTAAGAATGTTGCCCCTTTTGCAAGCAAATACTAAACCATCTTTCTTGAAACAATTTCAAAAAATGACTTGAGTTTAACACTTACTTCAAGATGGAGCATGAAATGTTTGTGGTCTGGTTTTTGTAGTTTATTTATTTGAGGCTGTGGCTTATTTCTGTTACCTGGCCTGCCGGTACTCACCCCCACGGCTCTGTGCTTTCACTTTGATGTTTGTAGGCGAATCAAACTTCTGTGCGGTGGAGTCAACTTTAGTTGGGCCTTGGATCCATCTCTGTCCATGCACATGGTAGTATATTCATAACAGAGCGTGTTAATACCATTTGGAAAAAACTCCCGTTTTTGTTTGTATTTTTTTTCTTACAAAGGTAAAAATTATATAACTACCCTTTTCCACCACTTCCTCCAAGTTCTTTCTCTCCCATCAATTGCACGCAGTCACTACTGCTCTGTTATCTATTATAACCTAACATTTGTTTAATGAACATCCAATTGCAAACCTCATATTACTACTCTATTTCTAGTTTCCATTACTATGATCATGACTATACACAACACAGAAGCACGATCCTTCGAAAAAAGTAGGAACTCAATTTACATTAAATTTTGAGAATTTTAATTTTTTAAAAGCAATAATTAACATTCCTCTTGATATCCAATAAATTGTTTAATTCTTTTAAAAATAAATAAATATTCCAAAGATTATGAATCAGTTGCAATCAATATACATTCTACACACGTAATTATAGTATTCTAAACTGAAGGGTTTTACACATGCATCAATTCACTCGTGCATATTTTATGATTCTCATATGTAGCGTAAAAGATGCAATATTCCACTTTCATTGCCTATTTCATTAAGTGAAAACTTTGTTCAGCAAGATTAACTTATACTATATTGAAATGATATGTTTATTTCCAGACAATTAACCCATAGACATGTTTTTAGAGCAAACATGATAATCTACCATCAATATTCTATGGGACCCACATTTGTTAAATTTGTATTTCAGAGAAAATGTTCCTGGAAGCAAACCCAGCATAACTAACTATCATTCACACTGATTAAACAGCACTTAGTTTGATGAACACATTGAAGCTTTTACAGTTATTACATTATTTTAATACTAGAATTTTGCAACTGTAATTTCATGGCAGAATCATGAAAATTTGATGGATACTAGAAAGGGAAGTAGGTGAACAATAGATATGCAAATGAATACTCATAAACTGCAAATTTAAAGACTATATGACATAACCTTTCATTCAAATGTAATATATTGTACAACAATTTAGGATATCAGCAATTGTTGAATGTCCTTCAAATTTCTCTAATTACTTAGAACTAAATAATGTTACAGTCAAATATACTTGCTGGTATCCTAAAACATCCTTCGTACTTCTACAATGAAACTATGCAAAAACAAAACCTACATCAACGGAAAAATAGGATTTCTAAGGCAAGGAGTTCCTACCTCACTCATATCCATTTGTACGTTGTCATAATTAGTATCTTCATCTGCCTGACGGCTTATTGCGTCCATTTCTCTTTGGTTTATACTGGTTTCCTGCGCAACAAATTTACATTAACAATACAACGAGATTAATTTCATATTCATGTTCTAGCAAAACAAAAATACGCAAAGGTGGGATCAACAATTAGTTTTCCATAAGGAACTGTTGAATAGTTTTGAAATATGTTAAAAAGGACCATTTATAAACAAATTTAATGTCCAAATTAAGCATACTTACATTTCCAGGGCATGACTCATTTTCTTCGTCGTCGCTACAATAACTTACAAGAGATTCCATGATGGCTACCGTTTCGAGCTGTTCTTGGCCTCTTGCACCTTCGTGTCCTCCCTCTCCAGGCACCCACTTGCCTCACCCTTTCGGCACTCAATCGGCTTCCATCGGCTTTTCCCGTTACTACGTTAACATTTTAAGTGCACCATAGAAACGCTTGTAAACAATACAAGGAGGCAGTTACCGTTTCTTAATAAACTAATATGTAACACAAGGATTTCAAAAGAAAAGGTATAATATAATTTTGTTGTAGAATTTTTTTTCAGTTTATAAAGTAGAACCTTCATTGCACATCATGACCATGTAGTCCAATGTAGTCGAATCTAAAAGACGGGAGTGATTGTGGTAATACCAACATTCTCAATCTAGAGTTTTCATTAACACTTTCCTTAAAACATTTCTTTTGTTTTATATTTTATCCAGGTTGTTAGGCGTACATTTTCATGTGTTATGGTATAACGGTAATAACATTAATATCCATGTAAAAATAATATAGGAAAGAATAAGCACTGTAAACACTGCAATGAATATTGGCACTATTGAATGTTGTTAAGCAAGCTGCGAAATTATCCGCCATTTTAAAAAGGAAAGACCAACTGTTGGGTGTGACTTTCATAGACATAGACATCATTCTAGTATTTTTTAATCATATAAACGGGAAAAAATATTCTGGTCGGTCAGATGTTAACAGTGGGTTGTGTTTCATCATTTATAAAAAAAATATACATAATACCCTTGAACACTTAAGCAGAAGTTAAAAAGTAGCAAAGTCATTTTTGGGATTGTATTAGAATCATTCTAGGTAATCTCTGCCGATTTGAAAATTGGACATTCATTCTCGGGAGTACTAATATTGGGTCAGGGATTATTTTTGAAAATTAAGAACTCTGATAAAATTGAGAATAATAAGGTAATGAGAATAATGATTAATTTTTACGTAATTTTGTGTCAGTTGTAGGCAATATTTATTTTTTAACGATTTTTTCTTAAAAAGTGACAATAAAACGGCGGATTTTCTGCAGAAAAAAATTAATTGCAGGGCCTTTGTAAGGAACTAGTGGTTATACAGAATGGCACAGACTTTCCCCTATTAGTTTTCTATTTAATTCCTTTGGTCTCGATTAGTTGATCAGACTTGTCACATACTCTTGCCCGCTGCCATCTATTGCCGACCAAGGTACATTTTTTGACATTTTCTTAATGTTTCGGTTTGTTAATAGTAGAACGAAAATATTATTTCAAGAATATTAAAGAGTTAAACCTCGTTATAAATGACGATTTTCATTGAAAAATTTAGAGCCGTTTTTGAGAAAAAGGTGTTTAAGGGAAACTGCAAATGAGAAATTTGAAGCTCTTTTTCACAGAAAATTTTCGAGTTTTCTGAAAACTACATTTAAAGTCACTTGAAGCACTTTAAGTCATAAATGCAACAGTGTTTACACATTTCTGAAAATGTGCGTGTTAACGCCGTGAGAGATTTAAAATTACATTTGAGTCATTTGAAAAAAAAAGAAACAAACAATTACCCCAAAATGAATTTAACGTCATATTAAAGAGTACAATTAGCACTATCCGTTCGAAAAATGGAAGTACAAATTTGCGGGTTTTGAGAACATGGCGTTTGAGCGTTCATGAAAATGCGGAATTTTGAGCTTGTTTTCACAGCAAACGGTTGAGTTTCCGAGAAATTTTATATTGCATTATTTAAAGCACGTATATAATAATGTGAACAATTTGTCGCTAATGTAAATATTAACAACGTGGGAGAGAAGTCAAAAAATTAAATTTTTGTAAATTACATTCTTGTACTGCCCCGCACCCCTCGTTCTTCACACGGGCCCGGCAAGCGGCAAGACGCATACGAGTGCGGTGGCGCCCGCCTGAAACAGAGGAAGACGTCGGCCTCCCAGTCTGTGAGCTCCTGTACTCGCCCTGCAACTCCGCAGTCGGCGGACTAGTGCTGACGTTGCAGGGGACGGCGACCCCCAAGTGTCTGTGAGCTGATTGGGAAGGATTCCGGGAAGGAGTGCAGCTCTGCAGTATAGCTATGAAGAAGGCCACAGCAAGATGACCGAAACGTCAGTGCAATTGACCGAGATGCAGCTCATTCCGGATAGCTAAGAAAGCATTGCTGGAAGGAGTTCGACGGCGGTGAGGAAGAGGACCCGCTGGCAATGGCGGCCGCTGGGTTGCGAATTGGTGTAGAGGCTGGCCGAACCATCACATGTATTTCCGAACCATCACTAGCATGTTCGAACATGTATTTTACCTCTTTAAAATATTTCTTGAACGACGAAAACTATAGCGTATAGTGCAGAACCTATTTGCACGCATCGGGGTTTTAATCCTTCTCTAAGACATCTTTTTGATAACGGAAGATACAATTGTGTTCACGTGAAAATCAGGGCAGGATTTAAGTAGTGCGGGGCCCCAAGCACAAAATTGTGTTGCCCCCCTCCGAAAAAATAGCTCCATCTTTATTAAATAAAAAATGTATTATAGTACAAGTACTTTCTGTACAGATACAAATGAAAACTGATAATTTTTTATAGAAATTTTTACTTGTGTTACATTTTTTTACATTAAATACATTTTACATAATTTTTTTTCTGCTCTTCACTGCAAAAAATTGGTTGATGATGTCTTCAAAACGAAGATTTCTCAGCTTATCATGCTCCATACTCATTTTTAAAAAATGTTTTGAAATTGTACATTTTGTTACACAGTAGACTACTTGATTAACAATTATTTCACAGACAAAAAAATATGGTATTCGCATTTTTCCAAAACGCGGGGCCCCTGGTGAATGGGGGCCCCCAAGCAACTGCTTGTTTTGCTTGTAGGTAAATCCGGCCCTGGCGAAAATAAGAAACGGTTTGAAACATATTTCCAGTAAACAAAATAGTAATTTATGAAATCAGATTAAAGAGTCGGTATTTTTAGCTTAGTTAATACGCACGAACTCTGTTGAACAAAACACTTATAGCAGCATGCTGTCCCCACCCAACTCCTAGTACCCCCCCCTCTTCCTCAAGCTTCCATTTCCTCGCAAGCAACAGCTACGGACGGACTCGCAATAGTCCATGTTGCTACCCCTTCCAAAAACATTGATCCTTTTCTGAAGTGGGCACATAGAACTAAATTCGTCCTCAAAATTGCGTCGCTCAAAACAAACAAGTCGATTAATTGGAAGCTTAATACTTTCTGCAATTTTTCCCGGTGTTGTTTTTTCTGAGGAGGCCATCGTCCAAGAGCCCTTGGCCACCCCTGCCCGCTCGTCCAGCTCCTCGCTGACGCCCAGCTCGACCTTACGCTCGAGAGTCTCCTCAGGACGGGAGCATAGATCACTAAGGAGAGGATGTTTATGCCCTAAAAAGTCTTGAAATATGTTTTTTAAAAATATGCATTTATGACCTAATAAAATCTGAAATATGTATTTTAATATCTACTTACAACCTAAATAATCTAAAATATGCACTTTAACATGCTGTTAATATTAATAATATTTCATTTCCTGTGCAAGCTTTTATTGTTAGAATTCAGAAGAAGCATGCTTGAAATGAAAAGGTATATTTTTGGGCAAACATAATATAACTTAGCTTACTTCTCGGGAAAAATAATTGAAGTAAATATGCACCTTACTGAAGTATATTGTATGCCTTGTTTCATTTTATCTGCTTGATTTAAACAATATGATATCAAAAATCATCCTACATTTGCACAAGTATTTTATTACTTATATGTACGCATTTCCTTGTTGTCTGGTGTATGTCGAAACTACCCATCAGTGAAAACTTACATTGGTAAATTGATTACCCTATGTGGCTTCCACCAATAGGAGGAACCATTCAATAGTCGAAAAATGTATCCCCCTACCCCACTTCCTTCTGACTCATTGCACGTTCCATGCCGGGAATACAGAGCCTTTTTTTATTCTACATGGCGCGTATACAATTTCCACAAATATGGTGTCCTACCATACGTTTGTACTGTGGCGCGAATGGAAATTTGAATAGCATTACAGAGATTATGATTAATTTATACTTATAAAAAAGTATGCTTCATATATTTATATTCAGTGTTTATTACTTTAAAATGTAATGTATTAATTTGTCTATTTTGTATTATATTTATGTACTTAACCTGAGATTATCCATTGTCAATGTAAATATTATTTTTTAGCCCGATGATGAGGACAAATAGATCTACGAAACTCGCAATAAAACCCATTACAGAATGTTACATAGCATTATTATGTAAACACTACAATAGTAAAATAAAGGTATGTTAAAAAATAAGGGGCCAAATAGAACAAGTATTTTATTATGTATAGAAAAGAAGAAAAAAACGCAAATTGTGACAATCTCTCTCTAAGCAATGATCCCTCACAAATAAGTAGATGCTATGAAAACATGAAATGTTTTCGAGACAAGTGTGACGTCATGGATACTCACAGCGACCACAGACACAGAGCTTTCGTATAACAATATATT
>BOPP01000035.1:5786150-5799250 GCA_017312745.1 Gryllus bimaculatus
AATCTCCAGGCTTTTCTTACATAAGATTCGTGATTTTCCCAACCAATTTCTCTGCAAATATTCCCAAGTACTTACAAACAAGATTCGTGGAAGTTTCTCATTGCTTAAACTGTATTCGTTTACTATGTTGGCCTACCAACATGATCGTTTTGCCTTTTCGACCTATTTTATTGTATGCTATTTTTTTCAGTCAAGAAATTATAACAATTTAGATAACCTTGGCACAAACATAATCTACTATGATTGCACTTTATTGGTTGGTCATCATCGGGGACTTTTTCGGGTATCAAGAATCAGAAGTGGATCTTACTACATAACCGTGAAAGATGTAATACAAGAGGCAAGATTTATCCACATTCCGGGAACGTCAATACAAGTTTTTCTGTCGGAACAATGGGTGCACTAATCAAGTTGTTGTTTTTTTTCGAAAAATTTTAGGTGCTTTTCTAAAACATCTTTGGGAGCTGTAGGTCGATTTTATGAGCCCTTGCTAGAAGTACATCTCGACGTGACGGAGTGTACGCGAAGAGCGGCAGAGCTGGCTGGCTCTGACCGATCGGGTCAGCGTCTGGCCGGCGGGGGGGGGGGCGGTGGCGGGCCGACCGGACGCGAACGGCTTCTATCTGTGGGCGTAAGCACGTGTAAACACAAGCGGCTGGGGGTCGGGGGACGGCGGGGACGGAGCGCGGAGGAGGACGAGAAGGAGGAAGAGGGTACAGGCAAGGGTGGAGAAGCGGAGCTAGCGAGCAGACTGAGACAGTGTCGTGTAATAACGCAGGGACTGCGTAAAGGCTGAAGATATCGCGCAGGTCTGTGTCGCCACTGAAGTAGCAGAAAGACTGGGAAAAGTAGTCGGAGATTGAGGAACGCAGAGATATAGCCGTATGCTAGGTAAGGAGGGTGGTAGTGCGCGCGAAGAACTAGATATGGGGACACGGAGAAGGCGCGACGTACGTAGGAGCTCTGTTATCAGCGCGTAGGTTGCATGGTGGATCGTAGGGTGGAAGATTGTCGAAGGCTTGGAGGCGTATAGTGTAAAGTAGAAGGGAATGAGCCGCCCAAATTTAGCATGATACACGATTTGAGAGTGGAGAGAGGCGGATATCTCGAAATCTCTCGATATATAGATCGGTAGGATAGCATTGAGCGAAGTGTGGCGCCGAGTGTGACGAGCTGCAAGCTAGGATGTGAAGATAGGGGTAGACGATGTCGACGTACATATTTGATGGAGAGATACACGGTAAGTGTAGATATCAGCCACGCAGCGGCACGTAGAGGGTCAGTTAGAGCGGATAGTGGCGCATCATGGTGACCAGAGGAGTGATTGTGACACAGAGATGGTGCGGCTTGCGGATGCGCTGGAGCTGTATGAAGACTAGTAGGGGCGTAGCGCTTGGTTATTGGTGGAACATATCAAGGACTGGGTATGTGAGTGGTCTGGGCAGTGGAGGACGATGGGAGAGCGCGAGTATAGCGTCGGGAAGGTACGTAGATGAGAGCCTGGGTCGTGGCGAGGTGTTGACCCGCGAAATTAGGTAGAAGATGAATAATAATAATGCGGTAGGCGTAAGAGTCGCAACGTGAATGGCGATAGGAATAGTGAATAAGCTGGAGGCGAAATGAATATAAGGGACGTGTTGTACTTGTCAGAGGGGGCAAAAGGTTTAAACAGGCGAGGAATGCGATGTGTTCATGAGAGCTGTGGAGAGTGCGAGGAATGCGCGGATGGCGAGGCGTGCCGAGGCAGAGATGTGGCGCGGGATGCGAGAGGAGACGACGGGAGCGAGCGTGTCTGAGAGTCCGCGGGCCGGCAGCGCCAGGCTGGTCAAGTGCGAGAGGGAGGCATTGCAGGAGAGAGAGAGGTGGATGCGCGGCAGTGGCCGGACCCCAGGGCTGCTTCGTGGGCGGTGCTATCGGTTTGTACAAGGTCGCGCGCGTGGGGAGCTGGCTGGGTGCGTGCGCTAGGGCACGCACGGTACGCAGCGTGCGTATGCGTAGCGTGGGCGCCAGGGACGCGCCTGTGGGCGCGGGCGAGGGCGGGTGCTCACGCGTGTAGCGGGCCGAGCGGGAGAGTGTCCCGTGGGGACTGCGGGAGGGGGGACGGTGGGGGGGCGCGAGCGGTCAGGGGGAAGAAGGGGGACGCTCCGGACGCGCGTTCAGGGCGTAGGGTCGATGCGCGAGCGGCGGGGATGGTAGCGCGGAGGACGTCGGCGAGGAGGCGCCAGTAGTGGCGGCGGCGGTGTTGATTGGTGGCCGAGCGCGAAGGCGGAGGACTCGAAGGGCGGAGGCAGGCAGGGGATGCGCGGAGAGCGGGCGCTGAGGTAGGCGAGAGCGGGGCGAGGGCGGGGGGAGGGGGGGAGGCCGAAGGCGGAGACGAGTGGCGAGGCGAGGGCGGGGAGGCGAGGGCGGAGGCGAGGCGGAGGCGGAGGGCGGAGGCGAGGGCGGAGGGCGAGGGGCGGAGGCGAGGCGCGGAGGCGGAAGACGGGCGGGAGGCGAGGGCGGAGGCGAGGCGGAGGCGAGGGCGGGCGGCGGATGGCGGAAGACGAAGGGCAGGCGGCTGGGAGGCGCGGAGGCGGGCGAGGCGAGGGGGCGGAGGGCGAGGGCGGGGGGAGAGCGAGGGTGCGGAAGGCGGGGGCGGAGGCCGACGGCGGAGGCGAGGGCGAAGAACGAGGGCGGGCGAAGGCGGAGGCGAGTGGCGGTAGGCGATGGGCGGAGGCAGGGGGAGGCGAGGGCGTGAGCGCTTTGAGGCGGAGGCGAGCGCGGCAGGGCGTTAGGGCGGAAGGTCGGAGGGCGGAGAGTGGCGAGGGGCGGAGGCTGAGGGGCGGAGGCGAGGGCGGGAGGCGAGGCGGAGGCGATGTGCGGAGACTGAAGGGACGGAGCACGAGGGCTGGGAGGCGAGGGCGGAAAGGGGGCGATCAAGTGCGAGGGCGGGAGGGCGGAGGACGAAGGCGAGGGCGGGTGGGGCGAGGCGGGGGAGTAGGCGAGGGGGATGTGGAGTGCGGAGGAGGGGTGAGGGGGGAGGGGCGGGCATGGGGAGGCTGGCTCGCGTAGCAGATGGCTGGTGCGGAGGGGCGGGGTCGACATTGCGGCGGTAATGTCTGAGAGGACCGCGAGGCGCGACGAGGAGGTGAGAAGCGCGAAGGTTGTGCAGGAAAAAAAAAAAAAGATGGTGGACCTCGGATTCTATATGATTTTGCAATGTGTTTTTCTCCGTTGCTTGCAGGGCATAGCTAAGTGAAACTTTCTTGTTTGGTTTAGAATTGGATGCTATGTAGATTAATATGTTATGTGCACACTTGGGCTCAATTTTACTAAGTGGGTGCATATCGTGATAATGGAGCATATTTCGTTAAAATAGAGACTTGTGTAACGTATTAGCACAGCGTGCCTCATGGCATCTTATTTGGGACGCTTTTGCAGATTAGCCTTGCCAGCATGGAAGAAGGGTTTTTCCCGTAAAAGGGAAGAACGCGGAAACGGAGACAACAAGGCTTTTGGGAGTTTTCGGCTTATAGAAGCTGTTTCACTGTGATAATCCAGTACAAGCCGAGGCGGGTGGCGTGACGTAGCAGGTCACGTGGGCTCGCCTATATAGGGACAGAGTGTCGGAGCCAGGTGGGGTCTGGGTTCTGTGAATAGGCGGCACAACTCGTGCGTGTGCCACAAAACTGGCGCCCAAGACGGTGCATATGCGAGCCAGGCTCGCGAGGGCTGGAGGTCATTATGTTGACGAAGCTGTGGAACTTTATGTCTTGGAGATGACTGCGGTTCACGGGGGACGCGATGCTGTGTGAGATGCTTCCGAGGTGAAGGAGTGGTTGATGCCACGATTCACGGCCGATTCTCACTCGGATAAGATCGCTCAACTGCGATTCGAAGCAAACCAGCCTTGGGTTGACAGAAGACTTGTTGTCCCAGCGTGAATCGTACGGAACGCGGGCTTTGTGCGCGCTTTCAAAGTAGAGTGGCGAATGGCCACAATCAAATCAACCAATCTTCACGGGTTTGGATCGCGTCCCGGCGATCAGGGGAATAGTAGGTCTTATCAGAAGCTAGGGTGTATAAATTGATATAAGTGTATAGTTAGATTTGTTTGTTTTTCTTTCGTTAATAAATATAGTTGCCCCCCGCCGCGATCCAGGTCTCCCCTGGCCCGCTACCACGAGCAGCGGTCTCGCCAGCCCCGGAGGGCGCCTGGCGCACGCAATCCGCAACGCACGCCTGCGTAGCGGGTGCCAGGGGCAGCCCACCAGCCGAGCGGCCACGCGCGGCGACCTTGTGCAACCGATGGCACCGCCACGAAGCAGCCCTGGGGCTCGGCAACGGACGCGCCACCCTTCATCTGGAATGCCTCTCCTGGAACTGAACCTGGCGCTGGCCGGCCGGCATCAGGAACTGGCTGCCCGTCGTCCTCTCCCAGTATTGCCGGAGGTACCGCATTTATACAATTTATGAAAATTATTATCTTTTTAAATTTTGTATGTAAACATTATTATTATTATTATTATTATTATTATTATTATTATTATTATTATTATTATTATTATTATTAAATAATTTAGCGGGTCTAACACTTCATAGCGTTGAGACGGTCTAGACCGTCGAGAAACTCGTCTCTCAAGGTACTCATGTGCAGAACCACCAGTCTTGTAAGTGAGACAAATAAAAGTGACACGTAGAGTAATAGATTGGAGGAAGACATAGTGTCACATATCTGGCAATGTGGCGATGCGTACTCACGCTGGGGTTAGGCTGGGATTGTATATATCTCTGTCTTAGTAATTTACGCAGGTAGCCTATTTCATCTGTTCAGCTGACACGGATTACTTTTCTTTTCTATCTCGTTATGAAGATTTGACAATATCTCCCTGCCCACTTAATCTCCTGTAATTAATTCGGAGTTGATCCTTTCTCCTACAACCACATATAAAAATTACCCGAAAATTGGATAAGGAAGTCCAGAAATGTAGTTTCCTTCCCCCTACTTTTTTTACGCTACACGTGCCTGTGGTTACGGCTGATGCGAATCCGATATTTCAGTCCTTTGCAGGATGAAACTGGAAGTTCTGAACAAGGCGTGCACCAGAAGGGCAAAATCCCCTACACTCCCAAAAGATGTTTTAGAAAGCACCTAAAGATTTTTCGAAAAAAACAACAACTTGTATTAGCGGCATTTTTCCGACAGAAAAACTTGTATTGAGCGTTCCCGGAAATGTGGATAAATCTTGCTCTTGTATGTACATCTTCACGTTATGTAGTAAGATCCATTTCGTGGATTCTTGATACCGAAAAGTCGATTGATGACCAAACCAATAAAAGTTCAATCATAAGTAGATTATGTTTTGCAAGGTTATCTAAATTGATTATAATTCTGAGCTGAAAAAATAGCATGACAATAAATAGGTCGAAAAGCAAAACGATCATGTTTGGTAGGGGTCGCAACGATAGTGAAACGAATACAGTTTAAGCAATGAGAACATTCCACGAATCTTGTTTTGTAAGTACTTGGGAATGATTTGCGAGAGAAATTGCGTTGGGAAAATCACAAAATCTTTATTGTAAGAAAAGCCTGGAGATTTTGCATTTTTCTATGCAGTACTAAAAAAGGCTGCTGTGAAAGAGAGAATTAGCTTACATATCTCTTGTCCCTTACAGTCAAGTCAGCAAGAACATTTTACCCTGAAAGATGTCATATAATATTTTTCTTTGGATATGTTCTATGTACCCAGGCAAGTGAAAGTGATAGTGAAAACCCCAAGTTTTAGACCACCTAGAGACTGTGCTAACTCTGGAAGGCCCGAAAACCGGGCCTTTTTCTGACTTTTTAGTATTTTCTTTATAAGTCTTTAACCTGAAGTATTGTAGAAAAATGATTCCTACCACATTTAAACAGGATACAATTTCTACAACTTTTTTACAAAACATTTTTTCGAAACCAAACACCAATCTAGGTAAGGCTTTTCAAATAAACGCAATTTTTTCATTTCTCCAAAAGCGTGGAAAAATACACATATTTGTGATATAATCGACCTATAATAAATATAATTATTCTTACATCATCAGTGTAGCTATTGCCTCACAAAGGTACACAATGCCAAAAGTATTAATATAAATAAAAAAAAAAATTATGGATGTGTATGTGTTCCAGCTTAAGTCTTCAAGGCAGGAACAATGTCATTTCAAAGACGTTTGAAGAGAGCTGTGCATTTTCTTTAATACTTCATAAATATATAGGGTTGGGTTGTTAATGAAATATTTAAGCATAAAATGTTATAAAATCAGCTGAGCCAAGGGAAAAAAATTAACAAAAACAGTTAATTAGTCAAGTTAAACAATATAACATTTACAATTCAAATAACATTATTTTAAGTTCATTATGAAAGCAGACCATTGTGTTTTTAGAATAACATTAGTTTTAATATATATACCAAAATAAAATTAACACAAATTGTTACATAATTTACTTTTACTTTTTTATAAATTGTGGTTAGGGGAGCTCACATTATCAATGCATTTTGCAAATGGATATCCACAATACTCCAAATTTGGATTATGTAATTTACAGGCAACCCTAAATATTATTCCCAAATTTTTTCTAGAATTCTTTCTTGATGAATTTCCAGAAAACTTAATATAATGCTAGAAGTAAATGCATAGATGTGCATTGCCTAAAACAGGAGGAAGGGGCTGACGATAATTCTGTGAACCACTAGGTCCCCTTTTCCATTAAACATTTTTATTTTCATATAGCATATTTTACTAGGAAATAATAAAACTTGTCAGGAGAATAAAATTATAACTTTAATGATACAATTAATAAATAAACCAAATTATTTTATATGATGAGTCAATTTACAGGTTTGCCACATGATTTAGAGTACAAATGCCCCAAATGTGGTGGAACAGTTACCCAAATTATCAGCTTAAGAAAGAGGCAAATAAGGAACATATGTACAGAAATAAATGTTTCATTATGTATGGCTACAGGGCTCTTTTCAAAATTTTTAGGAGCGTCATGGACCCTCTACCCCCCTCCCCATGGACATACTTATAAGTAGATGTGTGCTTTCTGTATCAATGAAATATTACCGGTTCACAGGCATGGTATTAGTAACAGTACTTTCAAAGAAGGGGTTGATGGAAATTGCTGACAATTTTTTTCATTGATTTGCTTAGAATCAACCTCACTTCACATATGAGCAGAAGAAAACATTTTTGTGATTCTTTTTTAAATTCAAAATATCAATAAATGATTAAAATTTCTCAATAAATTTTTTGTTTTATATTTGAATTAATTTTAGGAAAATTAGAAAAAGCTAGATAACCTTGGCAAGATAAAGAACTTTATTTAAGATATAAATATGTAAAATGACATTAACGACTAGGAAAAATTATCACTTTACAAAATGGCTAAGTAGTGATTGTCTAAAGAAATATATAAACATGCAATCAATGTGCAAGAATAAAAATTGTTCTGTGCACAGGTATAAGTACAAATCCCAAACAATAAAAACATTCCTCTCGTACATTCTATAGATTCTTAAATGTCTACTTAGTAACATGTAATCCAAATTTATATTACAGTTCCTGTGGTCCACTGTTCTGCAATTTCTGTTTTGACTTATACATCACATAAGATCTGTTGTGCTGACTTTCAATTTTTCCTTTATGATCAATAGCTGTCAATGTGACACACAGAATTCACAAAGAAAAGGATAATTATTTGAAATCTGTAGATTTTGACAGACACCTCTTTGCATTCAAATTATTTACACCAGAGATTTTTCACATTAAAAGCATTTTCAAATTAAGTTGCTTTTATGTACAACAAGTATTCCATTTTTTTTCAAACAGGAATAGTATTCTTTAGAGCAATACTCAAAGTTTCACAGAATCAAGAGAGATTAAACACATACAGGTCCATGTATGAAGCACAAATTAGAGGTTTACATTGTTGATTATTATTTGTTCAGGAATCATCAGTAAGAAGTTAATAAAAGTGCCAAATACAAAGAAGATTGCATGGACATCTACCTTGGAAACTGGACTAATACAGTTAAGAAGATTATTTAACAATAGCACATTATTAAGAATCAAAGAACATGAACATTTAATCTGAAAGGAATAATTAAGAATCATTATTAAGAGATTCACATTATTTATATTGTAAACTTAATATTTTGTTATTTATACTGATTAGTAGCAGGTTCTTCCTTATAACTGGCCCTTCTTCTTTACCTGATTAATTGCTTTCTTTCTATAAGGTTGTCTATAATTAAAAATACTATAAATGAGATTTCTGGTTTTCTTTATTTGGAAGCATCTCTTTGAAGTATGAACAATTCATCATACAAAATTCAAAACAGATATATTTGAGCAAGTAATCAATTAGAAAAGAAACACTAAAATTGGTTTAACAAAAAGAAAGCATTAGAACTGCATTTCAGCAACTGCACGAGACAAATGAAAATTGGTTTAAAATGTATGATTTGTACTATGTACAAATTATACCATGTACTATGAGTATCGTGCAATGCAGCACAAAGTCTTGAATACTAAAGTAATACAGAATGACAGCAAATTATAAAATTTCTTGAAAATTTTAATTGCAATTGTTTTCCATTACAAATATTTCATCAAGGGTTTATTATAAAGGACGATGAATTGATCATTAAATTAACATATTATCATAGATCATTAAAAATCATATCAAATTCTTTTTGTAATGTGAATAGTCTTTAAATCATCTTTTTGCTTTTCTCAAATGAGAAAAACAAACAAATATATATGATACACAACCCATTTTTTATTTAATGGAAACAAATGATGCAAGTCTGGCTACCAAATATGCATGTATAAGTATACCTTGAAAATAATTCCACAACAGTAATTGCTCTCAAATTAAAATTAAAACATTTGAGAAATAACAGGAACTGGTCCCAGACCACTTGTTTTTAATATATTTCTGTCAAGAAGCAACACCCGTATTCACATACTTGTACTTCAATCCGATTTGAGACCTTATAACATCTTAATTTGTGCACTACTTTAAAAGTGAGAATGTTTTTTTAATCTTTTTGTATTTGAGCAATTTTCCACACTTTTATATTTTATGAAGTGTTAGGAAGGGAAACAAGATTGTGCCTGCAAGTCAATTCTAAAACAGTTAGCATCAAGTTTCTCTTAGCTTCACAATGGTTTGCTGATTGGGTGCATAATAAAAAGTTAGAATAATTAGTTGAGTTTGTGAACAATGTATAGGCAAAAATGATACATTTTATAAACAGGACTCTACAATATTAATTTATAATTGGTAATTTATTTAAAAATCTATGCAATTTTTCAGTTGAGATATGAAAAGGGTGAAGAATAAAATGCTATAATGTCCAAGCATGGTTGGATGCCTGACCACAAGGAAACTTTATTCATAACTTCTGAAAGGAAATTTATGCAACTTTATCCTTTCAGAAACAAAGAAGACACTTAATAAAGCTTATTGAAAAGTAAAGAAAACCCATGATAATAATAATATCCTTTTACTCTTCTTTGTAACGTTGATAACAAGAGTGATGTATGAACTAAATAGGCTTACTAAACAAGTGTTTTCAATGAATAATAATACATTAATGAGTTAAAGTAGAAAAAATATAGCAAAAAGAAATTTAAAAATAGTTTCATCAGGATACTATTATTTCTTGAAGAACAGTTTATGTAAGAAATATTTAAAAAATGTTATTGTGAACTTGATAGTCTTAGGCAAACTTCTGATTCTCACCATGAAATAAATAACTCTTGTTGTGTTTTCAGCAACAAAGTAACATCCACAGAAAAGATGCAAGTGATAAAAATTTTAGGAAAAATGATTGACAGAGCAAGAGTCATGTAAAAATTAAAGGGACAAAATTTTCAAATGTATGATTCAAGGTAGAATCAGAACACCATTTTTCAATTCTTAACAGTAACAATATGAACCTTGCCATTAATATAAAAAGTTCATACATAAAAAAAGTAATTGGCATTGAAATCCAATGGGAAAAAAAAAAAGTTTTCTATCTAAATCATTTATATCTGCTTTTAACATTATATTAAATGTAGCCAAAATGACATTCTAAATTAATTTAATAATGAAATTAATTGACAAATAAATTAATAAAATAAGTTCAATTTCAAACTAGAAGAATACTTTTTTTACTGAAAAGTTCAAATTTAATACTTGAAAATATATATCTTCAGTCTCTCATTAATCACTTGTGATTGTTTTTATGTAGAGTCCATCATAAATTATTTACACCTTTTCATCGGAAGCACTCATAAAAATTTTAACTAAAACAATGATTTTTATAAAAAAAAATGACATTAATACCTTTTGAAACATAGACACTTAAATCATTTTATAACTGATAATTATTATAACTTCTTATTTTCACAGAGTGCAAAGCAAGATGCATCAATTCTACCTATGTACATTTATACAGAATACTCTACATTTTTTATACATGAATGTATCACAACCTTAACTAACTGGATTCTTTGTGCTTTAATGGACCAGAGAACTGTATATATATATAAAGTTATAAAGTTATTAAATTGTAGATATTCAAATTTTAAAGAGAAATGGCAAGTGTAGCTTAGGTGAGCCTGCTAATACTCAGGCCTGATAGTCATTACATGAATTTTTGTAAAATATTGTGCAATAAAATAACATTTAGAGAAAAGTTGAAGATGATAAATTCTCGAAGTACTTATAAGATTGACAGAAGCAAGAGTATTGATAAAAATTATACACTTGCCTTTTTACAAGATACATGACAATTGAAGAAGAAGAAGAAGAGTAAGAAGAAGAAGGTGTGTTCAAAAATTCACAAATTCATATTAACATGATGTGCAGAAGGCTTAGATTCACAGCATAAGCAAATTACGGTACCTTCATGACATATGCAAGCTTGGAAATAATCTTCTGCCTGTAAGATACAGTCTCAAAATGTCATTGGGATAATAGGCAGTAGATCAAAAACAACATTTTACTTTAGAATATTTGCTTAAATTACAATCACCCACAGTCCTTTTCATTGCAGACAATTCTTTGCACTTTGGGCAGGTATGAAAAACAGTCTCTGTAGCATTGTATATATCTACATACCCAAGGTAGTTACTACAACTAAAGTTGAAACTTATCAAGGAGTATCATAAAAATACCATCTGAATAACAAACACCTTAATTAAATACATTTACCATATGACTTTAAACATGTTTGAAATAACTTCTGATACTGTTGTTATGTTGAAGTATAATCAAAGAAAAATATAGGTGTCAATTTTTACAATTGTGAGGATTGTTTCAAGTCATCAAATTATTCTGATGTTCAATTGGATACTTTCTAAGGAATCTCAAAAAAAAAGAAGAGTCATTTATAAGTTTAATGGTTACCTTTTCTTTTATTTTTACAAACAAAATGATGATGAAATTTAACATTCAGATCTTAGGTAGACTTTTTAAATATATTAAATTGCCACAAAACCAAGAAATATAAACAAAACCCAACAACAACAAAACTTAAGTCTACAATAGGCATTCATTCTTGAAACTTTGATTTTGATGTTTCTTAATCCCACACATATTACTATAAAACAGTTCAAGTCTTAGTAATTCATCAGAATGGTAGTCCTTTATTGAAGATCTAACAGACATATCTAACCTTGTGTCTAGTTTACATAAAATATTTCTTAGAAACTTCTTGAGGCACATAAAATCGCCAGATAGACAACATGGCAGCTCTGCAACAATCCCACATATGATATTAAGTCCATTTTACTGGACACAAGGCTACAATACACTTAACTCTTAGTACTATCATGCTAAAATGGATAAAATACAATGGATGCACATTTCCATGGTCCCTGTCAACATACATATAATTGTCAAATTTATTTTCAAATGCTTGGAACAAAAATGTTCACCTTCTTGGCATTTGGTATGCACTTTGTCAATAAACTTATAAAACCTCTAATATAAAATTTAAAATTGCAAATGAATGTTAATGATAATGACAACTTGGAACAACAGTATCACTACGACCCCATACATAAATTGGAAAACCGAAACCATGGTGTCGGATAAAGTAGATTGTTGCATATATGCAGGTCTCATCTCTGCCCTCCTATGCTTCCAGTTTTGTTGTTTTCTGGTGATGTTATCTCACGTAGGGCTGGGAGCATTGCATCGATAGATGATTTCCTGTATAAAAAAAGAATTTTCACATACTTTGTTGTTGACAGGAAGAAAAGATTCATAGTTTCATTGTGTTTATCACTTAAATGTAAGGGATTCTGAAGCATTAATGACCTCAGAGTACCTTGAAGAGATTGAACTTTTGAAGGAGACATAGGTTAAGAAAACATCTCCATTGAGAGAGATATTATCTATTTTTTCTTGCATCAGGACTTTCCTGAGAGACAACTCATGCAAAATGTATATTCATACATTTTCTTGTGATGAGAGATTATTTAATTTTTTTGTGGAACACGTTACCAAGTTTTCTAAGAAAAATCATTTAGAATTTAAAGTCGAAATTGTGTTTCTTCTTGAAATTTGTCTTCTTTACTTAGAAATTAGGTAGCTTTAACAAGGCTGCCACCTTCAGCATTGGGCTCCCTGAGCTGATGTCAAAGGGCCTGAGTCACCAATGGTAACTTCAATCTATTTAGATGATTAGAACAAGACTTTTGTGACCAATTGTACTTCATGCACCAATACACTTATTTTTTTAGTTAGAAATTTCTTTGAACGGATGTAAAAAATATTTTAAATGTTTTGTCAATTCATATTGAAAATATTCTTTAATTTTTCCAATACTTAATGGAATTTTCCAATACTTCCATTGAATTTGCATGGTGAAATTCTTTACTAGCAATCGCCACTGTCGCTCAAATACAAATATTAGAAAATATATTTTCTATGTCTTCAGATGTCTGGGGACATGAGATTATCTCATTATCTTAAACATAGCAGGAGTGTGTGTAGCAGTTGGAGAGAGGGAGAGAGAGAAAAGGGAGAGAGAGAAAAGGGAGAGAGAGAAAAGGGAGAGAGAGAAAAGGGAGAG
>BOPP01000035.1:5804657-5820333 GCA_017312745.1 Gryllus bimaculatus
GCCCTCGCACCGCTCCGTGGACGCGCTGCCAGCCCGCCGCGCGCCGCTGCCGCCTCCGAACGGGTTCTGACAAAGCAAAAAAACACGAGGTTCACACGTAAAGGCAACTGACAATTCCAGCCTTATATGGAAATATCGTATTCAAATTCCTAGACAGTCCCATTCATTCCCTGTCTTCCCTTGACAACAGGTCTTCATGAGGTTTATGCAATGACTAAAAAAAGGTCCATTTGAATGCCACCAATGTTGCATTCCCTAAGTACTGCGCACCCTACATACTGTATTATTTGTATTTCATACGTATCAGGTACCCGGTCCGCAAGTGGACCTCCACGTGTAGATTTTGCTTTCTGTTTTGATCGGGTCATAACGAATCACATCGGAGCGTGTAGGAAAGTGACGGGACCAACGACTCACAAGGCTCATATCAGATCAGTTTTGGTGGATACAGTCATGTCGGATCGGGTGGTGTCCGCTCGGTCCGTGTCGGATCGCGTCGTGTCCGTTCGCATCATTTCATACCGTATAGGATGAATCCGAAGTCAGCGAGTTATATTCCCGCACACCTAGGATTCATTGTTAGTGATTCCGGGAACATCTACTATTACTCCCGGAAGTGTAGTGCATGTTTTGCTCGGGATGTGGCGGTAGTCTTTCGCCCGTTCTAAGTCGAGATCCAGCGCAGACCTACAGTCTGGTAGCAGGTTTGTCCCCCACTAGCGGGGCAGCGCCCCAGCGGGGTGTACCTCTAAGCTTCCGACTGGTCTATCGACACGTGTTTTAGTCTAGTACTCGTAAATTTGCCTCAGTGAGGGGTGAGGATAGGACAAGTAAGAGGAAGGCAAGATCGTGCCGGTCCGTGACCAGTTTGTTAGGGTACTGCTCCGGCAGTCACCTGATGATGATCGGAGAAATCACAGAAAACTACCGATCAGAGCAGCCGGGCGCTAGGATTCTACTCCAGACTGCGACTGAATTCGACCTATAGCGCGTCCGAGGTTAGGAATAAAGTACGGTGTCTTATGACAAGAGTGGGGCCAAAAGTGGCGCTTTCGAAAGTTACGCGCTCGTTGGCGACGACGAATGCACAATTGGGCGGAGCGCTGGCATAGCTCTAAAGTATTTTATCTGGAACCTTTGACATTTTATGAAATTGTATTTTCTTTCCTTCCTTCACATCTAAAACTATTCCTATGAGACTCCGATACACAGGAAACGTATCTGTTAAGCTTTTCACGTCCTTTGTGCTTCGAAATGTCATGAGAAATCAGGAAGAAAAATTAATTTTAAAGTGCACCACTATTTTAATACAGTATTCAAAATTCAAGCTAACGAGTTGCAAAAAGGCCAAGGCTCTTGTTTCCTTTTCAACAGTAGAGAAATTTGATTAGGTTTGATTTGTATTTGATTTGTTTCGAAAGTTTTGATTACGAAACAAAATGATATAAAATATTCCTTTGGCGACAAACAACGTAGGACCAATGGGAACAAACTGATTTCATCCACGGAGTAGCCATTGAGTAGGGATCCCGGTCGAAAACATAATTATAGTTTAAGAGTTATAAACATTATTTAACCATGTTTTTGTTTCCAGTAGGGAGCAGTTTATGACTCTACCGCTTTACGGTTAATGGGTCACACATTCTAAATTAATTTCGCAAAGAAACAGCAATTACATTTTTTTAAAATGTAAATTAATAAGTTTACCAAAACCTAGAAACCAAAACGAGGAAATGTAAAGAAAATTACATACAACTTTGACGTGATTGACCATAAATCTCAAAAAACAAAACACAACACAGGCGAACAAACACAGGTAAACAACCGGAACGCGAACTTTCTGAGCACAGTATGATACGGCAACCGGAGCACATGGCACCGCAGCTATGGTTGATCCAACAACCGAACATATCCCTTCCTAGGAAAATTAATACATTCTAAAGATATACACCACGATATGGTAAATATGTAATGTATTCCAGTTAATATTTTACTACTGTAATTGATCTTACGACAAATAATGTTAATGAGAATTTAAAACAGTTTTGAAATCTTAAAAAGTGGAGGGATGTTTATTCACCGGAAAAGCCCATACATTTTTAAACCTCGGACGTGCTATAGCTGACGAGCTAGTGTCGGAAATCCCGTCGAACCTAGGACCTCCCGGCCGGAGGGCCTGCGGTGTGCCGAAGGAGGCAAAGAGGCGCGCACCTGGAACGAGTGCTTCTTCAGCATGGCTTTGACAAGGCACAGCGTGCCGAGGCGCGGGATGCTCTGCGCCACGGCCTCCACCTCCTCTTCCGTCACCTCCACGCGCTGGCAGTTCTCCTGCTCGGAGGGCAGCGGCGCGGCGCCGCCGTCCGTCACCCACTCGTGCACCTGCGCACACACACGCCCCGCCGCTCGCCACACCGCGCCAGGCACGAAACAAAAGAAAAGAATAGAAAGAACAATAATAGAATAGAAACTAACAGAAAAGAATATAAACTAACAGAAAAGAATATAAACTAACAGAAAAGAATATAAACTAATAGAAAAGAATATAAACTAATAGAAGAGAATATAAACTAATAGAAGAGAATATAAACTAATAGAAAAGAATATAAACTAATAGAAAAGAATATAAACTAATAGAAAAGAATATAAACTAATAGAAAAGAATAGAAACTAATAGAAAAGAATAGAAAAAAATAAAAGAAAAAAGAAAGAAAAGAAAGACACATCGCACTGTTCGTTTCGAGATTACAGGTGATCTGCAAGGCTCGGATTCTGAAGACTTGTCATATTTTCATTGGTGTAGTCTTGACGTCACTAACTTTTAACTGAATAGTTCTCACGACATAAAGGTGTTAGAAATGTATAGCTATTGTTTTTTGTCATTTGTTTGCCATTTTCCCAATTTTTGTCATTTTTTTGGGCTTTGCCGCAATTTAAAAAAATAATTTTTACGAATTTTGTTTTGTTCGTATTTTTTGATAGTGAATGTTTCATGAATCTACTATGTCACACTAAAGCAAAATTTTATTGTATCATCAGGTCATGACGAAGTTCATTACTGCAGTGGAGCCTGTTTTTCAAACTCTCAAAATTACACGAATCTTCGGTAACTTTCTCGACCTTTCAAAACTCACTGTTAGAAAATCGGAGCTAAGGATTACATTTCGTCCTAAAATTAAGAGTTTATATTAAATATAATTTTCTAGAAGTTAATTTTATTTAAAATCGTAATCTTCATTGAATTAAACATTTTTATACACTTAGTGTATTTCTTGAAACATTAGATAATTTCCCCTTATTTTATGTCTCTTTAGACCACTTTCCTCATATTTATAGATAATTTTCAGAGAATTTTTAGGTATCACAATTCGAGTCCTGGTGATCAGGGTGACGTCTCAATCATAAGAGCGTCACAGTTTTCACCGACTTCCGGTCGACTGCTTCTCCTTTGAAAAATAATGGATTTTCTCAGCAACAAAATAAAAAACAATTTAGTTTCAAGACTTTTCCCTGTAGTTCGAATTTTACAACAACGTCTTTAACATTTACAAGATACGACAAATACGTCAAATACGCCATATCTCCCTTACTCCCAAGCGTGGATAGAAAAAAAAGTCCAGGCTTGGGGTACACTGCTAGCTGGCAAAAGTCTGATTAATCCACCCCTAAAATACAAAAAAAAAACACTGTACAATCTTCAATAACTACAGTACCGTCAGCGTATAACCGACTCAGAGTTCTCTCGCCACGTGATGAGGTTCGTGATGTGACCTGCTCTGTAGCAATCAGCTTGCGATGATTTGTTTACTTTCTTACAGTCAGGGGTCAGCGTTGCCGCTCATCTGACTCACACGAAGTCGAAAATATTTGTCCTTGGCGAAAGATATGAACATATCACGACGTATCATAGCCTGTCAGTAAGCGTCAATGTTTGTAGATTTACTTAATCTGCGATGTATGTGATATGTGCGTAGTAATGAGTGGGCGCAGCGCACTGTCACGAGTCGCTTACGGTACGGCACCGCCGCCCGAACGCGTGCGTGCGTGCGTTCGCGGCAACGCACCTTGATGTCTGGAAGCGTGATGCGGCGCCGCGGGTCCTTCTCCAGCAGGCGCGCCACCAGGTCGCGCAGCGGCGCCGACACCTGCGGCTGCTCCGGGTAGCGCACGGGCTCGCTGAGGATGCGCCGGTACAGGGCAGGCACGGAGTCGGCGCTGAACGGCACCTGCAACGCACCGGCCCTCTGCTGCGGAGACCTCGCGGGGCACGGGGAGCGCCGAGCAAACGGCGGGGACAGTTGGGAAAGAGTTAAATTAGGAAGGGAAATGATACGGCAACGATGAAAAGCGAACGGGAGAGCAATGGTTAGGCAGAAAAATGGACAAGAATAGAAAAGAAGAATATGATGGTAAATGGGTATAACAGGTGACGAGTAAAGAACAGGAAGAAGACGACGAATAACGGGTTAAAAAGAGGAAGACGATAAGGTGCACGTTAGAAAAAACAACCGTAATGGAGAAATAATTAGAAGAAAAAGAAACGGGAGTAGGAAAATAAATTGTAGCAGAAGATGAAGAATGGATAAAGAATGCATTGAAGAAGTGGGCGCGGAACAGGTAAAGAAAAGGAAGAATGGATAGCCAGCAAACAATAAAAAGTAGACGAGCAAGAGAAGGAAAAGAGGAGGAAAAAAGTGGAGACGAAAGAGGAGAGGGAGACCGAGGAAGAAGAGGAAGAAGAGGAAGAGGAGAGGGAGAACTAGGAAGAAAAGGAAGAGGGAGAAATATCGGAAGGAAATGTGAAAGGTAAGGAGGTGAAGGAACTGGTGAAAAAGCAGAAAACGGAGGACAGCCTTAGAGATCAGGACAAGGAACGAATATGGAGAAAGGCGATACTGGTAAAGAAGAAGAGGAACGATTTAGGAAAAAACACGACGAGATTGGTGGACAAGAAGAGCAGGGAAAAGGCAAAACAGTGTAGAAGAAGCAGAAGGCGCACCTGCCCGTAGACGAAGGCGTAGAGCGTGGCGCCGAGGGCCCACACGTCAAGCGCGCGGCCCGAGAAGCGGCCGGCGCCGCCGCCCAGCGCCTCGGGCGCCAGGAAGGCCGGCGTGCCCACGGTGGAGGAGAGCGCGGCGTCGTTGCCCTCGAACTCGGAGCACACGCCCAGGTCGGCGATCTGCACGCGCCCGTCCGCCGCCAGCAGCAGGTTGGACGGCTTCAGGTCGCGGTGCACGATGCGCTGGAAGTGCACTGCAACACCACACAACACGTCATTTCGCATCGCATGTAATAGCATCACATCGCATCGCATCAGATAGAGTCCGTTTGGTCACATTTCATCGCATCGCTTCCCCTTGCTTCGCGTCCCATCGCATCGCGTCCGTTGGGCTGCATTTCATCGCATCGCGTTCAAGCATCGTGTCTCGTCGGATCGCGTCGCGTCGCATCGCATCGCGTCGCATCGCGTCGCATCGCGTCGCGTCGCGTCGCGTCGCATCCCATCGCATCGCATCGCATCGCATCGCATCGCATCGCATCGCATCGCATCGCATCGCATCGCGTCGCGTCGCGTCGCATGTCTCACGTCGCGTCGCGTCGCATCACATTGCCTCACGTCGCATCGCGTCGCCTCACGTCACGTCGCGCATCATGCCATTTCGCTCTTTTCCCGGGTGAGCTAGTTGTTTGCTTCCGGGCACGTAGTTAGAGCGTAGTCCCTTAGCATTGTATGTTATATCTGAGTTCGTGACCGCGTTCCACCAAACATGAGATCTACTACCAACCTTCATCCATCGACAAGCGGAATTTTCTCCCTCCAGGCATCTCTCTCGGTGGGGCACCGCCCCAGTCGGGAAGATCTCTAAGCTCACTATTGGTCTCTCTTATCTTTAGTACATGTGTGTGTGTGTGTGTGTGTGTGTGTGTGTGAGAGTGAGTGAGTGTGAGTGTATAGGCATAGGACTGGACAGAAACAGTGCGGAGAAGATCGCACGTGGTCCGCGGCCTGTTAGGGTATTGCTTCAGACTTCGCCAGGCGCTGATCGGAGAAACTAGGGAAAACTAACACAGAAGCCAGCCTCTAGAATTCTCCTCGGTCAGTGGTTGAATCCCAGTTGTGCATCTAGTGTCGCAAATCCGCCACCGTTAGGACTAGATTCTAAGGGTGACGATGCTGCAGAGGCAATAGTGCTGCCTCTGAGCCATAGCAGCTAGCGCTCTTTTCCGGGGCGACTTCCGAACGCCCCCTGTATGACGGTCTTCTGCGGATTTCAACCGCGACAGTTCACTATGTTCAGCATTTACTGTCAACTGTTAATACAATTCAATAATGCCTTATTTTACGTGGCGACACTCAGGCCTGCTCTTCCGCCTGAATTCGTAAATTTCGCTAAGCTCCTTTCACCATCTAGCGATTCGAATTTAGTTCGAAGGATCCTTTTAGGCTTGAGGATCTTTTACATACAGTAAATCTACAACATGGGACAGCAAACTTTACTTCCCCTCCGAAGGAAGGCATACGAAGGATATTTTTGGCCCTTAAATGGCTTTGATTGTGTTTGAATCTGCAAACTTCGGTAACAGCCCGATATCTGGCAACAATGTGTGTGCCAATATCAATAAGGGGTGGGGTTGAGACAAGGGAGAGGAAGGTGAGATCGCGCGCGGACAGTGGTTTGTTTGTTTGTTTGTTTGGGGTACTGCTCCGGCATTCGCCTGGTGTTGATGGGAGAAACCACGGAAAACAACCGATCAGAGCAGCCGACCAATAGAATTCTTCTCCAGACCCCTACAAGCTAGTGTCGAAAATCCTGCTACCATCTGGACTCGAACTTAGGACCTCCCGGTCAGAGGAACTGCAGTGACATAAGTTGATGCCCTGAGCCATCTCTCCGGGTCCGCTGACGTACAAACACTTTCGCGCTGTCTTCAGGTGTTTACACGACGCCAATGTGCGCCAGCTAGCTGTACTCGTTTAAACGGTGCTTAACGCAGAGTGCAGGTATCGCGTGGCATCATTTAACTGTTACGTAGGGTCTCTCGCAGGCGCCCATCAACTTCGGCGGAGAGAAGACGAGTGTTGCTAGGAGAAGGTTCTCCTTTGCTGGACATGGCACGCATTCGCCCAGGCTCTTTGGGCTTTGATATCTAAAGATAAAAAGCTAACGAATTTTATCGAGTTAAACGAAAATTTGTGAACTTTCATTGAAGGCGCTTAGCAGTAATCATTTGAAGATTTTGTTATTCGCAGTTCCGGTAATACGCCGGAAGTCGAATGTTCGCATAAACGGCAACCTTATTTTCGGATCCTGGTTGGTGCCCGAATTTCGCTTCCCGCAACAGACAACCCAAACCCTGGAAAGTAAGCCGAACGAACATTCATTCCAGCTCAATAAGTACGACTTAACAAGGTTCGCCGAGAGTCTCGTCACGAAAGGACAGCGTTGTGCATAACATTGGGTTGAGAACGTACGTTGTATTTGCAATACTTAAAAGATTGCGGTGAACATATAAATGGCACAGAAAAAGAACTCCGAGCATTCAAATGTTTTTGACTCGCAGTGATGGAAGAGAATAAATCATTTTCGATACTTTGAGAGAAGTATTCGTAGGATATGCCAGATTCAACCGAATTGGTCAACAGTAGTCCAAATTGTGAACCCTTTTTTTGTACAAATGATATTACTATTTTGGCATTCAGTTTGAAACTTTTCCCCGTTTAAATCGTAATTTTATTACTCCGATGAAATGTCGATAAAGACGACAGAAACACTGTTTGAGTATGAACTTTGTTACCTCCCCGAAATGGATGGAATATTCTGCGTTTCACAGATACATACATTTTTATGACGTCTCACAAAAAAAAAATAACAGAAAAAAATCGATTTGCTGAAGAGTAATTCTCTCGACAATTTCTGTCGCCTGGGCCGGTCGGACTGCGTAATTTAGCTTTCCCTGTTGAGACAGGAAATGGGAAAGCAATTACCGATAGGATGGTTCTCGAACTCGGAACAATGTTCCTGATACCCCATTGATTCTGGTTTCAAATTCTCCATGTACCCAATTGTTTGTTACAGGAGCAGGTTCAAAGATATGTCGCATGAAATCACCTCAGTTGCGCTATACGAATCGCGAGACATTGGTCTATTCTGTATGAATCGTACATGCGACAAGGGGCAGCCCAATTTGACGAATAAATGGTCTCTAGTAAATGAACTGCATTGTGTTTTCTTTTTCCTGTAAGAAAAACACCGCAAGGAATTGTAGAGTCTATGTTTCAACCGAACAGACGAATACGGCTACAGGATCTCTGTAACAGATGGCTTCTAAAAGACGTGGCGCTGCCCACACAACCTGACGATTGATTGATGTTTTCGGACAGCCAACTGTTATGATTATTAGTCTCGCTAGTGAATGTTTTATTCCGGGAGGTGGCGGTGATTCCCCCCAGCTGGATTACGAGAACCGGCGCCGACCTACACGACGCTTTGCGGGAAATTTCCTATAGCAGGTATTTCCCCCAACCGCGGCACTGCCGTAAACGGGAGTACCTCTAATCTCCCGACTGGTAGGGTACAGAAAGAAAGTATGTGTGTAAGTAAGGGGTCACGATAGGACGAGGAAGAGGAAGGAAAGATCGCGCGGTCCGTGGCCCGTTTATTAGGATACTGCACCAGCATTCGCCTGATATTGTTCGGAGAATACGCGGAAAACTACCCATCAGAGCAGCCGGCCGCTAGAATTATCTTCCAGGCTGAACTCGACTTGGCTATCTAACCAGTGTCGAAATTCCGCCACCGACGAGTCTCGAACCCAAGAAGCTCCCGGCCAGAATCGCCAGACACAAAGGCAATGCTGACTCTGAGCTACACTCAGACTAAGTAACCTCAAGGGCAGGACATTTATGCTCCATAGTCGGTGCGGCCGATTTCGCGATTCTTAAAGGCAGATTTTCTAGTAAAGAACAGTTCGAATTAAAAGTTTACCAGCAAGCTTCACTTGAACGAAAGGAAAAAGCCTCTATTACTTTAGCAATATACCCCAACAGCTTGAGTTGTTCTTCTGAACTGATTTTGATCACATTTTTAAGGTCATTGGCAATTTATTCTTCCAGAATTAATTGTAAGTTATAAAAAAATCAAAAACTAATAGCAAAGCAACATAATGCCGATGAAATTAAGTGCAAATGGAGAGAATGGGGCAGTGTTCTGAAATGTCATTTCAATGTTACCACGACTTCATTATTGAGTCGTCATGTTGACGGCAGGTTGGGTTTTTTTCTGTCAAGTATCGCGTTGCACCCCTTCTGTGGCGTTCGCGTTGTTGCAGTGGAATGTTTCAGCGCACTGTTATTCCACGAGCGGCCCAGCCCGGCGAGCTGAGTGCGTACACAAAAAGCGTCAATGGCGCGATTTGAAAAGCCCGGCCAAGGGCAGTATGGCATTGTAAGTTTAATGAAGTGCGATGTGGCGTTTGCCAAACGAAAAATAATACGGAAAGTGCGTACGAATGGTTGTGAAATATGCAATGGAAACTACGTGTCAGGCACAAGGTTACGTAGGCAAAGAATATGCACGAAATAAGTGGGAAGAATGGGATCGAAAGGAAGGGCGAAGAGACTATGACTAAAAAACAGTGGATTGATTTAGGTCATGTTAAACATTTGGCAAGTGTGGTCAAATAAAGGTTTGAAGAGTGATTATAACGGAGGGCACTTTCTCATTACAGTTTCGAAAAAAAATTACGGGCAAATTATTGTCCTGTTAACAACTGATATTTAGACGGTGAATGTTTCCGAAGTGACATGCAGATAGAAACGAGAACTTCATGTGAACTTAATGTGACTGGGGGCTCGATGAGGTGTATTCAACAAAATATCATTACGCTGTAAACACTTTGATCTCGTGTTTTATAATTTTTCATGAAAATTCATTCACATGTAATTAGAATTTTCAAATTATACTGTTGTTCATTTAAACGGGAATGAAGTAATCACGAGTCAATTCCCCTTCCGAAGGTCAATCATAAAAGCTCGCTCGCCATCGCGACTCTTTAACTGAGATTTCTATATTCAATTCTGACTAAATTCAAACTCAACACGGCACAGGACAAACCGACTAGGGGGCAGATTTTGATGCCCTAAATCATCGACAAAAATGAACAATAAAATGCTCCTAATATGTTTAAAAAAAACTAAAAGCAAAGGAAAATGACCTTAAAAATGTGATCAAAATCAGTTCAGAAGAACAACTCAAGCTGTTGGGGTATATTGCTAAAGTAATAGAGGCTTTTTCCTTTCGTTCAAGTGAAGCTTGCTGGTAAACTTTTAATTCGAACTGCTCTTTACTAGAAAATCTGCCTTTAAGAATCGCGAAATCGGCCGCACCGACTATGGAGCTGATAGGTGACACAGGAACCTTATATTACATTCGCACAATGTCAGATATTACAACTTCTGAGCCAAGAAATCGAATACGCTACTCAGAAATTGTGTGGAGGTCCATTCTGCCACACCACTTAATTGCATCATTCCCAAAGTACTTCCTTTGAAGAAAATATTTGGTAGGCTGTCATGATTTCCTTGTGTTCTCTCGTATTTGGTGTTCTTACTTCGACATTGATTTAATATTTGACCTTGTTTTATTGATTTCGACTTGGGTTTCTTTTAATTTGAGTTTATTTTATCGGTATACTGGGTCTTCGGATTTGCCTAGCGAGGAATTGTTAGAATAAAATAATGGGGCAAATGTAAAACAAATAACCACATCTCGGTTGCTAACGGCTCCGCGCAACAGCGCGAAGTAGAAAAGGGCTCAAGAGAACGGATGGCTCGAAGATCGGCGTCCAGAGATTAACAGTGAAACGGTTAACTACTTGAGCAATCCACAGCATTGCATCTAGGATATTTGCTTTCTTCTACTTTCGCGTACTCATACGGAAAATGTCGAATCAAAAAGGATCGAATACTATTCGTGAGATTCTCCAATGGTCTCTTAATCGTTCCTATCCTCATCTTTGGTGTAACCACCATGTATCTTTTACCCACCATCTTCCTAAACATATACGACCCTTACCAGCAATTGTCAGAATTATCAAATTATCCCTCATTGGTTCAAGGGGGTTGGGAACGCTTCTGGACAGTGAAATGTAGTTTTTGTATTGAAATCATGAATTTAATAATTCATGATCTTTATTGTCGTACGTATAATGATATAAAGAACTTTAGATTACAAAGGAAATATTCAAAATGACCTATTTTCTAGAATCCAAAGTTGTATTTGCTGCACACACTCGCTCAATATGCATTCCCGAAGGTGTGTGCACAGCTTGTTGTCAGAAATGTTCTTGCCATGCGTGTTTCCTTCAATCAAAAATAGTCCACAATCTTGTTTGGTGCAGTCTGCATAGCCAACTAATTATCACATAAATTCACACAAATTTTAATGTAGAACACAAATAAAATTATTAGAAATTGTTTTTACTGCCTTATGCTTCATAGTTACTTTGGCAAGTGTTGGGGGGGAGGGGCGCAAGTATTACGTAATTATTTAGGGGTGTTCAATCGCGCATTACTGATGCGTTACAGAGTGAGAGGAAGTATCCAAAATACTTCAAATTCGCGTTAGGTTTTATTATACGTTTATTTATTTTACATTTATTATTGTGCGTTTACACGTTTGTGCGTTTACACGTTTGTGCGTTTACACGTTTGTGCGTTTACACGTTTGTGCGTTTACACGTTTGTGCGTTTACACGTTTGTGCGTTTACACGTTTGTGCGTTTACACGTTTGTACGTTTACACGTTTGTACGTTTACACGTATTACATTGTTTGTTTCACGTTTTATTACACGTCCTATTATATTGCACTACGTTTTATATACGTCAGATTTGCGTCACCTTTTTATTAAAGAATTTTATTTACCATAAGGACGACCCCTACACCAAGGGTTTTCCTCCGGTTCTCGGAGCGCCCCGAACGAGGTCCCGAGCGGAGCGACCCGCTCTCCCGGAGCCCGTGTGTCCCCCGGGCGCCCGGCGCTCGCTCGCTCGCCGGCCGGCAGGCCGCGCGACCGTCGCAATTACGCACACGCGACGGCCGCCACGACAGGTGATTGACAGCGGGCTCATTAGCGTCGATCACAGTTTACGCCGCCGCCGCCGCCCTTTGGACGTTGCCGGTTTGTTTCATTTTGAAGCGCAGCCGCGTTACGTCGCTTGCGCCGCGTAATTCGCGCGGTTCTAATAATTTATTTTGAAGGCCCGGGCGCCGCCGCGTCGAGGGATCCGCTCCGTTTAACGCAGCTCCATCGCATGCAAACGAGATGGACGCCTTCGCCCCATCGACACGTCATTTCGCTGGCGGAGAGGGTGGCGCATGCAAACAATCACGAATCGAGTCGAGTCGAGTCCGTTCGCCTGGTGGGGGCCAATGAAACGGGCCACCAAATGAAGTGCGCTGTGTTGATTCGCGCGGGGCTATCGCGAGAGCGAGCTCCCAACGGGGTTCCCAATTTCTGAGCGTCGATGGACACTGCGGGCGAGGTGATAGACTTCGTGTTAGGAAGCCCTAGGATCGACATTCGGGAGTGAGAAAGGGAGGAATTGTCGAAAAATGAGTGTTGTTATTGCTGTGTGTTTTTAGGAGTTCACATATTCTCCCATTGGTGTCCAAATTGCCAAATATCAACTTATTGTTTGTGGAAAGAATTAAGTTGAGATGTTCTTTCCAGTAATTAATTCTCCTCTCCAGTAATTAATTCAAAACATGGAAATATTGTGAATCAGCAAAATATATTTAACAATTTTGTTTTCCTTGAAAAGATAGACTACACGTTGAAAACAAACCACTAAAGAAAGCAATAAAAACTATGTAATGCAAAGAGTACGTATTTCACTATATATTGAGAACTTCTAGAAGCAGGACGAAGCAGATGCGTAAGTTACTGTGAATTATAGTGTCTGTGATATCTTCCTTTTGTATATTTAGACTTCATTTTATTGGTCACTAAATATCACCATTCTTCCACATTTTACGATTAAACTAGTTCCACCTTTTCAAACATGGTGTATCCATGCCCTTTGATAGCTTAACGGCAATGTTATTCACCAACATTGTTTAAATAGATATTTTCACCAGGAAACAGCAATATTACGCCCTAACTGGTATCCAAATGTTGCAATATAAATATCTCATAAAAACGTATTTTATACGTGGATGATATTAACATCGTACGATCAAATTAGGCAAATGAGTTTTTAAGGTTCAGTTTTTAATCTATGTTTTGAAACGTAGTATTGAAAGAGAGAAAATAAAATACATTTTACCTGCGTAATACATCCATTTTCAATTATTCGCAAAAAACCTTCTAAGTCTATTGTTTTCCCCACATTTAATACATTTCCGATGGGAAAATTAAGTTTTGCAAATTCTGACCTGAAAGAGACATTCCCTTCTGCGCTAGTAATATGCGTGCACATTTTCGATAGCTTCGGGATCCCCGCGCGCTGTGTTTTAACATGCACAGGTTAAGTGTAAATAAAAGATAGCAACGAGCATTGTGGCAACATTTGATATACTTTCACTCCACTGCAACAGATACAGTTTGTACCAGCAAACGAGTCAGATTTAATTTGATAGTATTACTGACGAAATTACTGAACCACTCAGTTTTTTTTTGTAATCAGTAAAACAAAATCTCAGGAAAAAACTTGCGTTAAAAGAGCACGTACTTTCTTGCCCATACTTTCACGCAAAATGTAATTTTCAAAATATTGTCCATGACTATTTCAAAATATATATTTAAGAAACCGATTTTATTAAGGGAAAAATCTCTATATTCTTAATTGTGGTTGTTGGAAGATGCCACATCAATTTTGAATTTTTGCAATTTTCGAAAAAAATCAGAGTTTTCAACGAAAATGGGACCTAGACCATTCTTTTAAATGTCCATCACAATATTCAACAACCAAATCAAATAAAAAACGGTGGAGAGCTTTTCTGGAAAATTTTTGAAAATGTCCCAGAGGCTTCATGTAAAGTACTCCCCAAAATTTCAGTTTCACAAATGGACGCAGACGTTTTGCGGTCATTCGATTTTTCTGTATCAAGGCTCCACGAAATATGGATTCTGGCTACACCACGTGTTAGAGGACTTTTTTTTACTAAATTTAGCAACTGTATTTATCCACTTTTTCGTTACTAGAGCCCTATAATAAGAGTTTATCTGCCGAAAATTTTGCCGTTGTTTTGCGCAGTGTTACATAATTTTCTCTCTACTGTGCAAGTGGTAGCGAGAAAGTAAAAATTATTATTTAAAAATCATCCGGAAAATAAAAAGAAATGCGTCGTCACGTTTGGCCACAATGAGGTTTCTTAATGAAGTTTTTTTCCCCACAGAGTCCACCTTACTCCTGCGTGTGGGTTTGGCTGGTCGAATATCGGCATTTCGGAGATGGGCGTTGCCGCACGCAGATTTCATGGAATTCACCAAAGGCTTCTTTTGGAGTGTCTGCGCATCTTTATGGTGCGTGGAATTTTTCATTTTGAAAGGAACTCTCTGGGATGTGCAGGAATTCCAGCAAAAATTCAATTTGACATTTAGAGCATACACAAAATCATTTCCTAATAATTGACTCCTAAAAAGGCATGTAAATGTCAACTTTTAATCATTTTCTTCATGAAAAATACATTCTGTTGAACTTTTTAAAAAATTTTTTAAAAAGAAAAAAAAAAAGTTTTTACATTTCAATCGATTAAAAATTCGTAATTTTTTAAATTGGCCCTCTAAAATGCAGTATATTGGAAGAAAGTATATAACAGAAATCTGCTTTCCACTTCGCTTCTATTTTATTTTTTAATATCTTCGAAATTAATTTAATGATCTCATTCATTCCTTGCAGGGAGGAAATATGCTTTAGAAGTTCATTTCAGTAGGTTTTAATAAAAATTGAACCTGTGCCATTTTTATAAGCGTGTTTTGCTTGATTCGAGCAAAAACTTTAACGAATTTTTGGAAATGTCGTGGGGACGTGGAAGAACCTCCAAAAGTTAATTGTAAAACAAAAACATCCGTTTCAAATTCTTGGTTTCGAGTGACCGAATGGGGACCATTTCAGAGAAATCCTTGAATTGGTTACGTGCTGTTGTTATCCAGAGACGGACTGACTATGGTAAATAAAACCAACATTTGTTCGGCATAGGGAACCCCCAAAACGTTTATTTCCGCAAAAATATCTAGATCAATTTTTTCACCATTACATAACTTTCATAAATATAAAAATATTCTTAAATAGGTTGTGAAAGGGATCCTCAATCGTGAGGAATTGATCCACAAGCATTCGACAGAGCAGGCTTCCGAGAACGGAGTCAATAGATACTCGACTGTCCGTGACACGTCGCGACCTAGGCACTTCCTCTTCAGCGCGAAATGCTCGTAGGAACCCTGCATTTCGCACGCAGTACGGCGGCCTACACGTCGGCATCTGCGTGTGCATCGGCGCGTTCCGCCATCCACATTAACCAACATTGGAATTACGTCCACCGCAACCAGCCGCCGCTTTCCGCCTGGCGTGTTAACAGGGCGTAAGCCGGCTAATCTTCGCATTGGCCGCGTGCGTCCTTCCGGCGCCGCGACGCGTGCGCGGATGGTGCGGGTGCGGTGTGGCGCGAGTGTGGC
>BOPP01000035.1:5830690-5845617 GCA_017312745.1 Gryllus bimaculatus
GGTCGAAACGTCGGCAACTCAGCCTTCGACGCGGCGTCACCCGGACAGCCCAGATCACCCATATGCCAAAGATAAGCTCTGTTCTTGACAATTTAATTGAAGTTAATAGTGTATCATTACTACTGTCTTTCCCAAAGGAAATTTTGGGTTGCGCAAATAACTTACAATTTACAATATTCATCACAGTAATTCCACTTATAGTATTTATCTTCCCAGAAAACAGATTAAGCAGAGAGAAAGCTTGATACATGAACCGAAATCGAACACACTGATTTATTGGACTCCCACTGAGTTACTGGCCATTTCGGTTGCACGTTCCTGCACGAGCTATTTAAGGGTACTTTAGGAAATGACCGAGGGCTATTATGTCATTGTGAAACTAGGTGAAAAGAAAGTGTAAAATGATTAAATTCAGCGTTTAATCCAATAAACACTTCATGTTCATACAATTTTCAGAGCGTTTTTCTTGTTGCTAAAAGCGAACAATTATTGCCGATGGACTCGAAATTCAACAAATCTTCAAAAATACATGTTTGATTAAGTGTTAAATCACATTAAAATAAGACGTTCAGAACGATTGAAATATATACATTATGTCTATAATGTGCACTACAAATCTTAAATATCTAGTATATACAATTTACATTTTACAGGAAACACTTTTTTCTTAAAAAAACTATTCAAAACTGCCTGGCATTCAATAAAACTGTGTTGCTACGTTATTTTTTCAACACTTTCATAAATAAATTTTCTATACAAAATGTCCTTAAATTAGTGGTTTCGCTTATAATTAGGTATATATTATCAGTCTGAATTTTTGTTTTGAAAACTACAATTTTCTTTCGTAATAATTTTAGATAGTTTACGGACAGTACGTAATTTCGTGAAGACATCTGCAGTTGGTGAATATTTCTAAAAATCTTTCGAAATGATTATTTTGTTATTTAACAAGTGGAATGTTAAAGCCGCTTACAACAAAAACAGAGATCATGTTACAAATTATCTTGTGTTGAGAATGAAAAGTAAGAAGACAATAGGTGCTGTATGACAAACATTATCCTATTAACTGCTAAGCGATAAGTGAAACTGGTGATAAAGTCCGGTTGAAAAATAAAATAAATATATTTGAAGATCAAACCCTAAATCATTTCATTGTTCTCAGGAATTTGAATCTTCTTTCAGGCAAAACGCAAGTTCCACAAGTGTGACCACTTTTGCTCATGACCCTCGCACCATGCACAGCAAAAAGTATCATTATCAAAGAGGGGCTACTTTGTTTCCCTCCTGCACAACGCACGGTGACTTGAATAAGGCCTTTCTTAAGAGAGCGCGCGCCCGCACCAGACTCCAGTCTCTCCGTCGTCTTGCTCTGCAAGGAGGGCAAATTCTACCATTATCGAGTTCGTGCACCAGCGCAGCGCAAAGCATACGACACCCGGCCTGTTGATGGTTTCCCAGAGGAGCCATACTAGTGAGGCGGGACCTCTGAGCTCGTCTATCAAGTTTTCCTTTGACATGTTTCTTATATGTATTATAAATATGTTCAATTGCGAGTAGCAAGAAGTATTTTCAACGTTAAAGTGTTTTCGTAATACTTTACTGTTACATCGACTTAACGCAACAAGAATAAAACCCATTCTTAACGGCCGGCGAACATTAAGTACTTAACAGTACTCCCGTTACAGTAACCCGTCCGTTAAAAGCAACCCAAACAAATTAACTGTAGCTCGTGATGACGAACACTTATTGACAATGGTACCTATTTCTAGTTTATATGATTTTCTATTATAAGAAGATGGTGTTACGAGACGTATTGAACAACACACAACCGATAATACAAATAAGAGACAGGGTTGTTTCTAAACCTCGACTAAATAATCTGTTTACAAGCTTCAACCGTGTCTCTTCGACCTTATAGCGCCTTTTGACGCTAATAAAAATTGCATTCATTCAGTCAATACACAAAAACTGATCGCTATCATCACAAGAACAGCACAGGCGTTGCCCGCGCCCCAGCTGTGCGGGAAGTACTTACGGTACTCGACGCCCAGCAGCGCGTCCCGGAAGTAGCTCCAGGCCCGGCGCTCGGGCAGCGGGCTGTCGGTGGGCACGCGCATCACCTCCCCGCGCTCCAGCAGCTCGAACACTGCGCACCAGAGAACGGCACACCGCCATGGCACGATTCATTTCGTAAATGTGCACTTGGCGTAAATCAGCTGGTGCGGTTTCATCCGATCGGGAGTTTATATACCGCTGCAGTCACTCGTTACTATGGGGACGTCACTATGAGGACGTAGTACTACACTCAATACGTCCCTATGGGGACGCTCAAGCTCCCGATTGGATAAAACCGTGAACAGCTGATTACGTCAAGTGCACGGTGAAATAAATCTCAGTACAGGCGACGAGGCGTTAACCAGGAGCACCACAAGGCGTCTCCCTCCTTCACTCACCTTCGTGTACACGGCACCATCGGGTGTTACCCAATAATACTTACCTCTAATAATGATTATTTAAACACTAAAATAATACATAGAAAAACATAATAAATAAAAAAGGGCCTGTGAAAGGAAGGAAAAAAATAACATTTCTTATTAAAATAGATTGGAGGAACATTAATTTCCCCAAGTAACAATTTTAAGAGTACGGTCGTGGGGACTGCACTTCAGAGTCCTTTTGTGACTTACTGTAGATCGAGGCCCAGAACGATAGACGAGGCTACTCATTCAGAAGTATCAAATTGTTCCAGGTTTTAACTGAATGTTTCGGTATCTTATTTTTCTTTGAGAACGGGAGAATATATTTATTCTTTCATTTCCCACAGTATCAATGCACGCAAACACATTCAACACATTAATTCTGTTAATTCTACTATATTATTTACAAACGCTTAATTGTTAATACATTTTCAATTGCGAACGTCATACAAGTTTCGAAACCTTTACTTTGGAAGAAAAGTGAAAAAAGATGCGTTCGATTTGTGATATCGCCCTTCATTGATGACAATCAAGGCAAACAAAATGTTTACATTAGTAGATAGAAGATTTCGAGATATTGGTAACGATGCAGATAGTATCGATTGTATACTGCATTGATTCCTGACATAGCTTTCCGAGCTCAAATTATTGTTTGCAGAATAATTTAGTAAAATCAATGACTTGCGTTTAGTTCAATATTTTGTTGAGTCATTAACGACTACATCTTTGATTAAGTTTTATTATTTATTTCAAGTTGATAATAATGTGTAATGTGCACACGTGTATGATAGTCTATTAGTTTGTATATTTGTTTGGGAATTCATATTCTTTTAGTGTATTAGTGAACATTGCAAAGCGACAATATGCTTTATAAAAATAATCTTGATAATGAAACTATTATTCCAAATAAGCGACGAACTTCCTACACATTCAGTTTCTAAATGTACTCTAAAACATAGTTTGGAATCGGGAACGGCTATTTGGAAAAGTAAAATGCTTTAAATATGTTCCAATATTGGAATAATGTAAAGCAAATAATTTTCAAGGAGGAGAGGAGCAGATCATTTATATCACGAACTCTGCATAGTAGCATCTTGAAAAGAATGCTTCCAATCAGTTTAATACATGGAAGTGAGCTACTCTTTATTAGTTTACTTCCCTTTCCTGTTAGTACAATTACTGTTGTGAGGCCATCATACATGTGCGGCAATTAGAGTGATTTGAAATGTTGGCCTTCATAACAAAGCTCATTATGCAGCGTCATTTAGGTTAATAAGAATGCATTACAGCTCCACGCAACCAATGATTAGGAAATGAACCTGCAATCCATAGCGATTTCCCACATACCAGGTACATGCGCACACATACTGGCAACGAAATAAACAACATTTAAATAAGCTTAATTAATGACGTGTAAGAAACACGCAGCAGAGGAATTTAACAAAAAACTAACAAAAACACAGCACTATTTATAACTTAACATCATTAGGATCATTTTTAAAAATATTTGATGTTTCCACCTAAAGAAATAAATACAGATAATAATAATAATAATAATAATAATAATAATAAGAATGAAAGGAGAATAAATATAAGAATAAGATGCAGATATATAATATGAAATAGATAGAAATATATAAGATATATAACTTAAAGCACTAAATAAAGAAACATTCTCCTTAATAATAGCGTACATTTTCGAATCTAAAAAGCATTCCAAAATGTAATTTTATAAAAGACAAAAAATGCGAATTTACAGCACACGTTAAAATTAAAGATAAAGGAATTGCCACGAGAAACGAGTAGATGACGAACGTATTTTTCGGTATCATAACAAATTTTTAAATTTTGTCTTTTCTTTTGTTAACGAATGAAAGTTTCTACCAAGAATGCGTTTCTAAAAGTAGTGCGAAAGTATAGTAAGTAGAGCACGTTCGTGGTGGGATAGAGGGCGCGTTTACTCACCCAGGTAGAGGTGGTCCTCCGAGGGGTCGTCGAGCACCTCGACGAGGCGCACGATGTTGGGGTGGCGCAGCTTCTTAAGCAGCGCGATCTCGCGGTAGACGCGCTCCAGCGGCGACGGCTGCCCGCCCGACGCGGTGCCGCCCGACCCGCCGCGGCTCGGCGCCTGCCGCCCTGCGCAGCCCAGGCGAACACACGCACAGTCACTCCTCCGACAGTGGCAGTCGAAAGTGGTCTCCTTTCAATCTACCAGTTGCAGTCGTGTGTGATGTCGTCTCAACCTGCCAGTTCCAGTCATGTTTAATTTCGTCTCAACCTGTCAGTTCCAGTCATGTTGAATTTCGTCTCAACCTATCAGTTCCAGTCATGTTGAATTTCGTCTCAACCTACCAGTTCCAGACATATCACATTTCATCGCAACCTACCAGTCCCAGATATATCAGATTTCATCAGAACCTACCAGTTCCGGAAATATCATATTTCATCACAACCTGTCAGCTCCAGTCATGTCTGATTTCATTTCAACCCGTCAGTTACAGCAATGTCTGATTTCATATCAACCTATCAGTTACAGTCACGCCTGATTTCATCTCCACTTATCAGTTCTAGTCATGTCTGATCTCATCTCAACCCTTATCCGTCAGTTACAGTCATGGCTGATTTCATATGAACCTACCAGTGCAGGTCATCGCTGATTTCGTCTCAACCTCCAGTTCTAGTCTTGCTTGATTCATCGCAACCTACCGATGAGGCCTGTCAGATCTTATCTCCATCCGCCAGTTCTGCAGTCATGTTTGACCTCATCTCATTTCGTCCAAACGAATCCTGCCCAATCTTATCGCATTTCTTTCAGTCAAATCTCATCATCTGGTCCTGTCTTGTCACATCTGATACCATCTCACCCCCCTTAGCTCAGATCCCCCCCACATGTCGTCCTGATGCTGTACATTTCACGCCTTCCTACCTCGTTTAATCATACTCACATTCTTCTATTCCCTCTCACGTTGCTCATACAGTTGTTGCCTTTGACTTCGAATATAATTTTCTCAATTGATATCGTATCACGGGCGCACTTTGTTTTGAGAAGGGGAAAAAGTGACAATAACATTTTTTCTTAAAAATACGATTCCTTGCGGAGTTCGTTCTTTTGGCAGTGATTTCTTACGAAAAAAGATCAAAGAAATATTAAATTCTACACGTGTGACCTCGTTGGCGCATGGCCAGTTCACATTGCATCATACCACCCGCTCCACATTTGGACCTTTCGGATAAATTGGGGAATTTTCATTAGACAATTAATACATTTAACTCCGCTTAGCTAGCATTCTGAATATTGAAATACTTCTCCAAAATCGCAAACCCGACCAATTCCAACGCGTTTGAACTTTTTTCATTTATTTGGATTTAAAAACAACAACTCGAAGCACAATAACAATAGCACTTGCAGACAATTATGTAAGTAAAGGATTCTCTAAATATTTGCCAGAAAAAGCATCCAAGAACTTCTTAGTTGACTATCAGAAAATTAAGGAATCTTGCAAGTACGTATTATTCGACTTACAAATAAAATTTATTAAGGTTAATGCACCCTTTTGATTTTCAAATAATGTACTTGAATGTCCTAATTCAGATTTTTAATGCTTCCCTCAGGGACGAGTCAATTCACATTCAGAATTCTCGACTTAATTGATACACCGCGGTCCTTTTGAAAGTGACTCACAAGCATTATGTAAATGTAAATTGGGTGTTGAGAGGAAAACAAACATTTAAATTAATTTAAACTTGGAATCTCACTGGTTAAAGCGAAAGAATCAGAAAGTGTGTACAAACGTGTCGAGCGAGGTTACAAGGAACGCGGAAGAATGTCCATTGTTGGTATTGTCATACTTGCCATTCACAGAGTTCCGTCGCACAAATTATTCTTTTACGATTATTTGATTCTCCAGAACCATGGATTTAGAATATGTATGGAATTATTGTGAAATTGCATTTAGTACGTTTGGGTTACATATACTTCTAGCTGAAGTAATACGGCGTAGCTTGGGTATTTATTGATCACAAATATCTACTAGACAGGAAAAAATGAATTTTGTCTTTAGTGTAAAGTGGAAGTAATTTTTACATTGCAGCCATCCCCGCCACCCGATCCTCTTTAGAACTCTGCTCCGTCTCACTCCCTCTCGCCCAGCCTGTCACCCCGCCTGGCCCCGCCCCACCCCTCTAGGTCGCAGTCACTGGCTTACTTAGTCAGGTACGGTCCCCTCCCAGTCTCCCGTCCAAACCTTATGCATTGCGGATTGCATTAAACAAAAAAAGTACAATACTACATTTATGTCACCTCAGAGAATAGATTTTGAAAAAAAAGTGGCTACATACATCGTAATAAGAACATACGTTTCAACTTTCACCTTTCGAGCTGATGTGGTTTTGGTCAGTCGGTCGGCCAATAAGAGAGTCTTCCGCGATCACATCGTATTCATGACGCTCCTCACCCGAAGTTAATAAAAATCGCATAGACTTTGGAGTTTAGTCACATCTTGAAATAGACTTTCGAAGAATTACTTCTACACACAAAGTTTACAGCTTTTTAAACGTTTCCTTTGTACTTTACTTTGTACTGTTTTTTTAAAGTCACCATATTACCGATCAAATGCTGGCAAGACAAAACCCGAGATCGCTCTTCTCGTCACATATCCGAAGTTCTCTATTTCGTTTGTTTTATAAAAAAATACTAAATACTAAAAAAATATTCTACCATCATTCACGAAGTACTTTTTATTAATAAATGCATGTACGTTATTCGGAACTAAAAACCACCGACCACTCCGCTCGACTTAAAAAAAGAATAAGTTCGCAACTACCGATCAGTCTCTTATTCAGCGACAGCTGTCACTAAACACGAAACTGAATATGAGAGAATCGTTGAAAACCGAAGTCCGTGTATAAGTCTATTTTTATAATTCGAGGAAACGTCTGATGCGCGTGCAAGGTTTGGAAAAAGCTGAAAGGTTTCTAGGCACTGAATTACGTTGTTGGAAATGTTTATACGTTTTCTCACTGTGAATAAAAAGAGCAGTATACATATTTAATTTTTGAAAGCTTTATCACTTTTAAATTCCTTGTACAGGAGCATATTATTTATCTTAATTTTCAGTTAGAATTACGATCTGCTTGATTCAGAGGAAATTACGTCGCCTTACACTTACCAAAAACACCAGCTTTTTTGAGCAGTCGCCGTTTTGACAGGATTTTCATAGCCTGAAAAGAGAAGAAGGTAAATTTTAGTAAACAAAAATGATGACATTACACAGTTAATTGTCGAACTACATAAAACGTACCTAATCATCATACTTGCATAAAAATCAATGTACAGTATAATTTTATACATTGGATAAGCAGTTTCCCAAAAGTATAATGTAAATATAACATAAAAGGATAAATACACTTTGCGCTCTAAGTATAATTTTTATTTGACGTCAAAACAGTAAAAACTGAAAGTAACATTTGGAAAGAATGAAAAGCTTAATTTCGTATTTCGATGACAAGAACAATTTAGCTATTTTTATATCTACTAGTAGTATAACCCAAATGTCACCTCTCTTCCATTAAGCAAATATGTTTTTCAGCGAGGGGCAGTTGCTAGGAAATGAAGTTCGCTTTAACATGACATTTTTTCTCAATTATCCGATAGATTTTTGTCTCCTACGTTCATGGAAAGAGGACTACCGGGGATTGGTCTTCTCTTGAGTATTTGATGACGCTTGCTGGAATATTATTAATTTATCAGTCCCAGAAACACTCGTTTTATGATTTCCACTCTTCGCAATACTCACTTCAAGAAATCCAAACCAAGAATTGATTAGTAATTTCGGGTGTGTCAACGGTAAGGTTCGTTAGTCCTGTACGTGTAGTGCAGGTTTTTTCCTCGGAAAGTGGCGATGAACCTACCCGCTGGATGGGGAGATTAGAACGTCCCTTGGCTAGTGCGCTTTTTCCCAAACATGCATCTCCCACCAGCGGGGCACCGCCCCAACCGGGACAAGCTCTTAGCTCCTGACTGGTCTCCCGGAATGTGTAGTAGTGTAGTGCATGCAGGTGTAAGTGTGTGTAAGTAAGAAGTGAAGATAGGTGAATGATGACGAAGGAAAGATCGCGTGCGGCCCCTGGTCCGTTGATTAGGGTATTGCAACGGCATTCACCTAGTGTTAATTGGAGAAACTACGGAAAACTACCGATCGGAGCAGCCGGACGCTAGAATTCTACTCCAGACAGCTGTCCTGAACTAGGCCTAGCTATCTAGCTAGAGTCAAAATACTGCCACCGTCGGGATTCGAACCCTCGGACCGCCCGGTCAGAACCACTACAGTAATATCAGTGGATGTCCAAAGCAAGAAAATTTGGCAAGAAACGTTTCCAGATAGTATTTTTGCATTCGTGCAGACAGTGTGGCGTGAGATGTACTTCGTTTCACTCATCAATTCTCCGAATCGTCCACTCCTGAACTTTTCAAGGTTTCCCTTTGAAGAAGTCTGCCAATTCGAAACCCAGTCTCCGAACAGACCCTCGCGCTTTGGAACAGGACGACAAGAGTCAAACATTTCTCAGTTAAAATAAATACACAAGTTAAATCCATTCGACGAAGAAAGATTCAGGTCAATGTGCCTTTCCTGCCAAAATCACAATTTGAAAAACCACCACATAAAATATGAATTTTAAGAGAGTAGCCGAACGTTTCCGCAAGACGCAAGATTAAATCGAATTCCACAGATTCTGACTTTCTAAATACTGAAATATTTATAGCAATACTTTTGTCTGTAAATAAGTACATATGCCGACAAAAGCACTTCTACTGGACTAGAAAAACGCTATGTGAAGAAATTCAACATTTTAATTTATGTTTTTTGTAACATTCATCTCCCAGAATATCATTTGTCCGTTTATTGCACTTGCACTGAATTACGATGAATATAAATACTAGCATTATTGGGACATGTCTATATATACATACACACACATATATAACACTAAACATACTTCCGTCTTAACGCTCAAAAGGCTTCCAATTCAACTTTTAACGATTATCCGTAAAGTATGTTTTTCAAATTCGCTGACTTGTTAACAAAAAGTCAAAAAACGCCAGTAATTCAACCGGTATACTACATAGGTTGGTAGGTTGAAACTGCACCCATATTTTGCATCCTGAAAGCCTGAAATATACGGGAAGTGTCTCTTGAGCGTGAATATATATGGTACATTTAGATAAATATTCACGAGGTCTGTAATTGAGGAATTAATATGAATTTGAAATAGCTCAGTTCTTGATTTAAACAATAGAACTTGTAATGAACCCAGATTGTATGTTGCATTTCTAGTTGCACTACATTGAAAAGTCTAAAAAATGTACTGCTTCGAGAGAAGTAGGAGAGTGGAGCTGGTTTGGTAACTTGTCCGGAACTTAAAATTATTAGAGTCCATTCGAAACAGGATAGTTAGATAATTACATGAATGTTGTCTTAACCGCAAACCGACCTGCTTATAGAATCTGTGCAACGCTTACACGAGAGCTCCTACAGTAATTTCATAACAGTTCCAAGAACTGCTGCGTTAGCTGCAAGCTATTTACATCGAACCTCGGCCATTTGTTTGTCCGCTCTATAGCAACAATATATTCTAATTTAAATTTGTATTGAAACTGATTAGAGCAGATTCAATTTAACACTGGGAATATACATTCGTCAGGAAGGTCGCGAGTAATGAAATTCCTTCACTAAACAGATGCAAACAAGAATTTGTCTCAATATTATTGGCCGTGAAATGCGAAATTCGACATTAAAAATGAAGTGTACGGCATTCGTCTAACTGGATTAGTTTTTGTAATAAATTCTTCAAGCAAGTCATATGATTAAGATCCTGAGATTTCAGTTAGCCCAAATATCTCGGGAGAAATTTACCCATATAACAATTAACTTATTGGACAATACTACTTTCTTTACTTTCGTCGACCAATAAATGAAAAATATTTTTCGATATGATTCATCTCTACCAAATGAGCATGATCCACGTAATTAATCGTGTGGACTATCTAGCACTCTTAATTATCGCCTGCATATTTGTGCCAATAAAGTATATTAATGTTACTTTTTCTGGAGATTACAAAGAGATTTGCTGTTAAAATAAATAAACAAATATCAGTAGAACTGTGGTTTCGGAGAAAACAACCAGCATGTATAATAGAAAATATACACGTTGCGTGAAGAAATCAGTTATCGAGGTCTGCGTGTACTTCGTCCTTTGTTCCGACCACCAAGTCAACAGTAATCGATACTCACTCAGCTCGGAGGAAAACTTCATCGACCACAGACATACGCAAGCGCTGGCTAGATGTGTTTCTACAAGCGACAAAGCAAATAATGATGATATTTCTTCTTTAAAAGGAAACTTGGTTCTTATTATCTTGGCGGAACAAGCCAACATTCGAAAGAGTAAAGTATTATAATTTGTGATGTAATGAAAGTATTATTCACAGGTTCAACGAATAAGATAATATGTACTTATACGTAAGAAGATCATAACAGCATAGTCACCACAGAGATTCATTGTCGTTTATTTCATATTGTCAATGCTTATGCTAAACATTGTGTGTGTGTGTGTGTGTGCGTGCGTGCGTGTGTGTGTATGCGTGCGCGTGTGTGTATGCGTGCGCGTGTGCGTTCGTGCGCACTCTGTATGCCGGGACAGTTGTTGACCCCCTTCGTTGCAATTATGTTGAAATCATGCGGCTACCAAAATCAACACGATTGAAACAACTTAATTAAATATCACACTAAAACATTCACAAAATTCCACTGGTAAGATTTCCAGCATTACTGACGAGCAATATAGTATTTCGAAAGTTCCACGTATTTAGTGAGTATACGAACCTTGAACTTTCGACGGAAATAAGCGGTAGTGGGACGACACACCATCGCATCTCTTGCTTGCACAGTTACGTTACGGGAGAGCGGCGGAACGGTAAGTTTTGAACCAGATGATAAAATAGTAGTTTGAGATAGAGAGTATTCTTTAACAACAAGTTTTAATGAAATGAAACGTAGGAGCAATTGCGCAATTATTTTAAATCCCCATCCACGATCAAGGCCGATGTCTCAAATCGCGTGTATTCACAATGCCAATGTACATGTATATCCATATACAGCAACAATAATTTATTTTTATACACTTTTCTTCTTCTAGCTTACTGGTATGAGACAGAATTGAAAGTTCAACTGATCACTCCATTTCTTTGAGACCCTTCTCGTCTCGTATTCTAATTGGCTTGACGAGAAGAAATGCGCTTGGCCGGCATTCTTTCTGCTTGTCGAGTCTAATTACTTGTTTTGAGATATTGTGTCAGAAATTAGATTCTTCTCGGGCTTCACAAATAAAATTAAAGTATACATATACTACTTAAAGTTTTTAACAGGAGCGATATATATTGTTTCTTAATTGAACAATATTCTTGTTGAAATGATTGTGTTCAAACAGAAGTGGTGGTTTAAAGGCAAGTGAGCTGTATTGATTGGTCAGTTTTGCCATTTCTTCAGAACCTGTATTTCCTTTCGGAAAATGAATATTTGTGGAAAAAACCGAATGGTATTATTTTTCAATTTCCGGAATTTTTGATGAAGGACGTGATGCTCAGAGGGAAACCAGTCAAAGAGAATTACTGATGGCAACTTCCATTAAAAACGTGTGTAGTCTCCGATTGCTGTAAAAAGGCTGTGCTTTGTTTCCGAAAACCGAAAAACCTTTTTCCTGCAATTCAAAGCGTTGTTTTCGCACAAAGTGCACGCTACATTCCATTCATTACACGATAGTTGTAAATAACTTAGATAATGACCTCGCTAATTATCCGCAAGCTACATTCATTTCGAGATATCATACATTTTCGGGATATTGGAAAATGAGGCATTCCATTAACATCGTATTGTTATGTTACGTGTTTTCCTACACGCAATGTCGGATGCATTTGCTCTGAATATAGTAGAGAAAATAAGACGGGATAGATACTACAGAGGGCAGACAATGAGAAAAAAAATTAATTTTACTAAACCAAAAGTATGTCAGATATTGGCTGATCATTTGTTCTTTTGTCATAAGCATTACGAATCTGATGCAAACACCATCGAAAGAAAAGATCTCGTTCTGGTTTCCACTGTGGTAACTCCAGAAACTTTTTATAACTCTCCTACAGTGTCTCCCAGAGCACTATTTCTCTTTCAGAAATACTAACTAGTCGCAGTTCTTCAAAATTTATTATTACGAGTGGAAAGAGTAGTAGTAGAAAGCATGAACTCTTTTAATATCGTAATATTAGAACAAGTTATTATTCATTTAGAAAATGCATTGGGAATTAAACATTTTCATTTAAACCTTTACACTATATCATCAATAACGGCTATTTATACGCACAATTCATTAATGTTTTACATTATAATATTATAATAAATATTATTAACGTTGAAACGACGATCACTTTCTTCGAAAAATCATCCGCGCGGATACTTCCTAGAGAATGAAACCAGAACGGAATGTACTCTAAAGAGAAACGAGAACATTTCTTTGGCTTCAGCTTCTCTTCGCTCCGTGCCATCACCTGCGCGCCCAATACGAACACACTGTAAACACAGATGCGTTCCTCACGATCTGAGGGCGAGGAATTCCGAAATCGAGTTCCAGATCGAGCTAATCTCGCGGAAAGGCCATTGTCCCGGAACCAATCTCCCTTAGTGGCGTCGTTCGGTCCTCGAGGCCTTGACAGCGTCGGCCGATCCGCACCCGCAACGGACACTGCGGCCGCCCTCCCCGCCGCCCCCGCCTACCACGCCGCTTCCCTACGCTGCCCTTGCCACTACTCGGTCCCTACTTCATCACCAACGTAGACATTCCATCTACCATACGCTGCCGTTGTCACTGCTACGTCACCATCGCGGCCGCTCCGTCACTCCATCACCACCGATAGAATTCCATCTACCATACGCGGCCGTTTGTCACTGCTACGTCACGCATCGCGGCGCCTCCGTCACTCCATCACCAACGTAGACATTCATCTACCATACGCTGCGTGTGCACTGGCTACGTCACCATCGCGCGCCGCCTCCGTCAACTCCATCCACCACCGTAGACATTCCATCTACAACGCTGCCGTTGTCACTGCTACGTCAACCATCGCGGCCGACCCCGTCACTCCATCACCACCGTAGACCATTCCATCTACCATACGCTGCGTCGGTCACTGCTACGTCCACCTCGCGGCCGCCTCCGTCACTCATCACCGACCGTAGACATTCCATCTACCATACGCTGCCGTTGTCACTGCTACTGCACCACGGCGGCCGGCCCTCCGTCACTCCATCACGCACCGTAGACATTCCATTCTACCATACGCTGCCGTTGTCACTGCTGCGTTCTCCATCGCGGCGCCTCCGTCACTGCCATCACCAGAGTACCCAGTCCATCTACCTATACGCTGCCGTTGTCCACTGCTTACGTCACCATCGCGGCAAGCCTCCGTCACTTCCATCACCACCGTAAGACATTCGCATCTACCAACGTGCCGTTTGTCACTGCTACGTCCACCACCTCGCGGCCGCCTCGTCACTCCATCACCACCGTAAGACATTCCATCTACCATACGCTGTCGTTGTCACTGCTACGTCACCATCGCGGTCCGACCCCGTCACACCTTCACCCACCGCATTCTACCATTATACAGCGGTTTGTCACTACTACGTTCATCATCTGACAGCCACAACGCCACTCCAATTGTCGTCCCCGCAACAGCGCATCTACCGCATAACCGCTGCCGTGTCACTGCTACGTCACCATCGCAGCCGCCTTCTACTCAACATCACCACCGTAGACATTACCAATCTACCATACGCTGCCGTTGTGCACTGGCTAGTCACCATCCGCGGCCGGCCTCCGTCCACTCCATCACCCACCGTAGACAATTCCATGCTACCATACGCGTGCCGTTGTCTACTGCTACGTCACATCGCGGCGCGACCCGCGTCACTCCATCACCACCGTAGACATTCCATCTACCATACGCTGCCCGTTGTGCACTGCTACGTCACCCATCGCGGCCGCGCCTCCGTCACTCCTCAACCACCGTTAGGAACATTCCATACCTACCATACGCTCTGCCGTTGTCACTGCTACGTCACATCGCAGCCGCCTCCGTCACTCCATCACCGGACCGTAACATTCACCTTACCATACGCTGCCGTTGTCACTGCTACGTCACCATCGCAGGCCGCCTCCGTCAACTCCATCACGCACCGTAGACATTCATCTACCATACCCGCTCGCCGTTGTCCACTTGCTGCGTCACCATCTCGCGGCCGCCTCCGTCACTCCATCACCACGTAGACATTCATCTACCATTCGCTGCCGTTGTCACTGGCTACGTCACCATCGCGCCGCCTCCGTCACTCCATCAGCACC
>BOPP01000035.1:5847603-5900167 GCA_017312745.1 Gryllus bimaculatus
CCGTCTTCCATTGCCTACAGGGCGGGGCGGGCGGCTAGGACGACTTGGCCAGCGCGCGACTCGGCAGGACGATGGGAGGCTGAAGGTGGCTGGTGGTGTCTTGCAGGCGACGCAGCTAGCGCCGAGCACACAGGAGTTGCCCGGGGTGCCGCTACGGCCATCGGAGATTAGCTGGTGCACAAGCCTGCGAGCGGATCAGGTGAGGTGGCAACGCTCTTCACGCGGGGACGGAGTTTGAAGGTGATGGCTGACGACAGCTTCCCTGCTGTGGGGGCGAGTATAGGTTGGTGTGCGAAGGTGGTACCGACAATATTTCCGATATGCTAGAGTGGCTTTCAGCTGATTGAAGGAGTGCTGGCAGCGCCGGTTGCAGAGGCGTAGTGGTGCTGTGCTGGGGGGCACACGCGCGAACGTTGTACAACAAGATGGCGAGGCGCAACGAGAGCTACGAGTTTGCGAGATGCCTAAAACCTTCAATCTTTCGCTCGGTGTCTGCTCGGGGGCGTCGGAGAGGTTGCAAGGTGGTAGCCAGTCGCTGTGAGTCGAGAGAGGCTTGTAGGTGGTGGCAAAGTCGCTGTGGGAGTGAGAGAGGTTGAAGGTGAGTAGCCGCCCCAAGTAGAACTTGCTGAGGATCAAGAGACGTTGTGTGCTAACCGGACCTTCAATGTGGCACATAAGTTCGTCTCGTGATAGCGGGGTGAGACGCGAGCTGCGTTGAAGGGCTGGTGGCCAAATCGGCTGTGAGTGGCCACCACCTCGAGAGTACGCGAATTGTAACGCTCTGTGGTCTTCATACCGTACAGCGACTAATAGGCCACGCAAGGACACCGCTTGCAATCGCTGATGGCGGAAGTGAGAGAGGGCTTTTTCGTACTTGCAGGCCCCGCCGGCTAGGTGCCAAGCGAGCGTTCGCCGCCTTGTAGGTCAAGAGAGGGCTTGTTCAAGGAGCCTCTGGACTCGTCGAACCGGCAAAGTGCAGGCGATTGACTTGAAGTAGGAAAAGGACAGCTCTTCTCCCACCCCAGCACCCTAATGCGAACTTGGCCGACCGAACTTAACTTCTCTCCTGCTCCCCCAGGCGCTGGCCAACAAGCTAACTTCCAACCTTTTCTTCTCAAACCCTACCGGCGCGATGGCCACACCTTCAACGATCTCTATCTGCCCACAAGTCTGTCGGTGTTTTCGTACGACTAGGCACCCGTGTAAACAACCTCTAGTCTCTCTTGGAGCTCACAGAGCGGACTTGCAACTTACCACTTTCCTTCAAACTCTCTCCTCCAAGCTGACTTGGCCACCACCTCACTACAACCTCTCTCATGGACCATCACAGCGATTGGCCACCACCGTCAACCTCTCTTTCGGCCACACAGACAGTGAAGCCGAAACTTGGCCACCACGCTACAACGTCTCTTGACCTCACAGGCGATATTGGCCACCACCTTCACATCCTCTCTACTCAACTCCACGCGACTTTGGCCAAACCCACCCTACAAACCTCTCTCGAAACCTCACACTTCACAAAACATGACATACACAACTATACGCAAGAACTTGGCTAACCACCGTTCAACATACGGCTCTCTCCCTCGACCGCCCTCCCACACAGCGAGCGACAAAACGGTTTGAGGCACACATCTTCGCGCAACTTCTTTACTCTAGCTCTCGCGTCGGTTTGGGCGGCGCGCGGGGGTGAGGGCATGACCCGCCCCGTCGTCTGAGTCGCCATCTTCGGTACACCGTCGGCCTCCCAACCACACTAGCTCTCTCACACGCTCCAGCACTTTCACTCTGAAGCCACACTCACAGCGAATTTTTCTAACCACACTCCACACCAGTCAACACTCTCTCTCTGCCCCCACAGCTGACTACACATCAACCTTCAACCCCCATCCACTGAACGATTCCACACCACCCTTCCTCGCCTGCACAGCAAACTCGCATGCCATGGCCACCCGGCAACGCTGTTTGCTCTCGCTAATGCAGTCCTCTCAACCACACCCACACCACCATCCTTGCAGCCTCCCTCTCCCACCCGCGGCCTTACCACCGCCGCCCGCCGTAGGACAGCTCCATTGGGTGAGTAAGCGGGGCGGGGGGGGCGGAAGACGCGCGCGGTGCCGCCGGGCGGCCGCCGCGGCGCTGGGTGCGGAGTCGCCGGCCTGCATTCATCATCGTCCTGCGAGGCGGAAGCCGCTCCCGGCATGCGGCCGGGGCGCGAGCGGGCGCGCGTCAAACGAGCTCCCCGCGGGCAATATCCTCTCCCGCCCGGGACGCTCATTTGCCCCTGGGTACGGACACAGCATCTCCTCTCCTGTGCTGTGTCCTCGATCCCCGTGTGCCCCGCTCCACGCGGGGCGGGGGCGGGGTTGCGAGGGCGGGCGTGGGCGGAACTCTCCGCGGCGCCGGAGAGGAGGGAGGGGAGCCCACCGAGCGCGCCAACGCAGCGGGGGAGGGGTGGAACGCGCCGAGGGAGGAGGAGGAGGAGAAGTGGCGGCGGTGGCGGATTCGGAGAAGCGAGGCGTTCGACCGCGGGCGACCGTGTGTGTATACGTTTTCAGGCTGCAATCCAAGCTTCAAAGGCCGAACGTTAACGGTCTCGTATTTTCGTTGCCAATTAAATAGCTGGGTCTGTCCACGCTCCTACCTCGAAAAGCATTCTACGTACAGACCGGTCGCTTGCCAGACTGCATGCAGGAGCAGTATCTTAAACAACGGGTCACGTACCGCGTGTGATCTTACTTCCCCATCCAATCCTTTCCTGCCTGTCTCTATCTTTATGGCCAGGCAGTATATCGCGCAACTCACAAGATGTAGAACAGGATAAAATCGGACTCCACGACCAACGTGTAGTGCAGCCATAGTATATTGGTTGTCACAACGGGAAGAGTAGGTTAGAAGAGAGCGGTTGCCATCCACGTACGTCCAACATGACGTACTTGTTTCCAACTATTCCCTCATTCTTCCTTAAAAATAATATTTGTAATTGTGATACTAAAACCAGTCGCGACATGATTAATTTTTCTAGTAAACTACGATGTTCCCCTTTTACTTCCTCACCATACTCCGTACGCACGTACGTAGTAAAGAGAAAGTTATAAAAAAGCTGCGACAAAATGGCGATTTTTGACAGAAAAACTCAAATTGGGACCATGATATTGAAAAATGGCTTGTTTCTAGATGCTGCAAATTACGTCTTCCAACACGTTGGGTGGTCAATTTAAGTTTTCGAGATCATTAATATCAAAATCTTGGTTGACGGTAAAATATCTATCCGTCTGTTCGCAACTGGTTATGGATAAATTCTGAACTGTTTAAACGATTTTCTTCAAAATTCATATTCCCGATCGATATGGCTGATCTCGAGGTACTGTGAAACTGATATTTTGATTTGATGCTTTATATGAAGCTTCAACACTTCAAAATTTTCTCAAAAAATGATTCAAAATTTTTTGATTAAATATCAGTGGATAGAGCAAAGGACGCTTAAAAGAGCGCGTCTCACTTTTATTGTACTCTCTGAAATTTCGAAAATTGAAAACGTTATAACAATCTAAATGTAATTTATAATATTTATATATAATATATTGAAAAAGTTATAAGAATACAAATATAAAAGTTATAACAATATAAATATAAAATATAACAAATAATGTCAGAAAGAATGGGCTGATGTAGTTCCACGAGTCTTCTTGTATTCTGTCTTCTATGAGTCTTATTGTATTTTCAGTTCAGTATCTTTTATCTCGGTGTCTTACGGTGAACCTCGCAATAGAGTTCGCCATATCAGTTCGCTGCTGGGCAGGCGGGAACGGGGAGAGGCGAGGAAATGGCCCCAGCGCTGCCTCGGACATTTCCGGGCCGCGATGCTCTGCAGCCAGCTCGTTGGGCATCTCTGACGTAGACGGTCCCCAGCTGTATTGCGAACACGCGGATGTCAGGTCAAGGCAAGATGTGTACAGAAAGGACGAGACACGCCAGGGATATCAGATAACATATATGGGAGAGAGAGAGAAATGGCGATAGGAAAACGTCGAGTACAAGATGAGCTGGAAAGACCACCGCTGGGGCCCCATGTTCCATCTCAGACAAATCCATGAGGAATTTCTGTAGATAAAGCGAGCTCTAGGCACGTTCTGTCGAGATTCTCCCGTTTCGCTTGTCCGTCACTTCATCGTTTATCCATCACGATTAATTGAATGATTGATTAGCGATTCCGGGCACGTCAACTGCTAAGGTTATTAGTCTCGTAAGGGTAGAGCACGTGTTTAATCCTCGGGAGGTGGCGGTTATTTCCCCTTCGGTGTTGAGATCCGACCTAACCAGGTATCTGCCACCAGCGGGGCACCGCCCCAGCCGGGACAAGCTCTAAGTTCCCGACAGACCCCTCGGGGGGTTAATGTGCATGTAATTTTAAGTGTGTGCGTAAGAAAGAGGTGAGAATAAGACAAGGAAGAGGAAAGAAAGATCGCGCGCGGTACGTGACCCGCCTATTATGGTACCTCTCCGTCATTCGCCTGATATTGATCAGGAGAAATCACGGAAAACTATCGATCAGGGCAGCCGGCTGCTAGAATTCTCCTCCAGACAGATATTGAATTCAACCTAGCTATCTATCTATCTATCTAGTGCCGAAACTCCTGCCTCCGCCGGGGCTGGAAAGTAGAACCTCCCGGTCAGGAGCATTGCAATAACATTAGTTGATGCCCCGAGTCATCTCTCCCGGTTTACAAATCGAAGGACGTCTCAACCCTAACAAATAAATAAAATAAAAGAGGTGATAAGGAAGTGCCAACCTCTCCCCCCCTGTGAAACACCTGGTACAACCGCCGAAGGCGCCACGAAGGACCACATGGACGGCGAGAACATTCGCGCAAGGTGGCGCGGAGCTGGCGACGCCGTCGGGGACAGCGCTGGCGGTCGCAGAGGGGAGGAAAGGAGTTCGTGAATCCAGGTCAACGAGAGCGACGGGCAGCATTTGCAGGCGCAGTCCACGGGGAGCGGAGGAGAAGCCTACTGCCCAGAGGTGAATGCTAGGGACCGTCGCGTTGGTAACATTCGAAACTCTTAGGCAGGGCGACGGCGCGGCGGCGAGTGCAAGATAAATTGATTCGCGCTAAGCGCGAGGGCACGATAATAGCGCGCACTACAGTTCTCTTATTATTATTATTATTATTATTATTATTATTATTATTACCTCGATTTATTATTGTTAGGAATTCCACGCGCGTAAACTGCTCGAGTCATTGGTCCCGTCAGTGCGTTGTTTTCCTGGAGGTGGCTGTGATATTCCCCCGCTAAATGGCGGCTGAGATCCGGCGCCGACCTACCGTTGGCTTGCGGAGGTTTCCCCAGCCAGGTATCTTCCATCCGCTAGACACCGTCTCCGTCGGGGCAAGATTTAAGCTCCCTACCGGTCTCCCGACATGTGTGATAGTGCAGAGATATTAGTGTGTATGTGTGTGTGTGTGTGTGTGTGTGAATTAGGGGTGAGGAAAAGACAAGGAAGAGGAAGGAAAGGTCGTGCGTGACCCGTTGGGAAGGGTACTGCTCCGGCGTTCGCCTAGTGTTGTTCAGGGAAACTACAGAAAACTACATATCAGAGCAACTGGTCGCTACAATTCAGTATCAGAAAGCGACTGAAAATCCTGCGACTGTGGAGACTCGAACCTAGGATCTCCCTGTCAGAGGCACGGCAGTGCTATCAATTGATGCCCCTGAGTCATTCGAATACGACTCTTCGAGGCTAATTCATTAAATACAACCCTACGTTTATATGAAAGTTATATGCGCACGATCCTAATTTGTTTATCGAACATATAATAGACAAAAGATGAAACAGACGGGGTAGGCTATACAATTATAGTCTTACGCACATCTGTAGAACAAGCAAGTCATGAACCGACCGAACCATATGAATTGGCAACGAAAACCGAATACGAAGAGGCAAACCATCGACCTGTTTGATACTAAATATTGTAAACGACGGAAACAAAAAACGATAATTGATACAGAGTTTAGAAAAAGAGTAACTAGCAAACACAAACACAGATATAATGGTAGAAGTAAATTGAACTAGCCCTTGCACGAGGAAAGCGCAGAAAAAAGAAAACCAAATGACTGAAAATCAAACACGGTCGTTTCATATTGTAAAATGTATTTGTTTTAAATATTTTATATAAACATGAAAACACAGAGATAATTTTATTAAATAATGACGTATTTATCCTTGATAAAAATCAAGGGTTTGAAATAACAATGAAATAACCCTGCTTTTCATAACACAAAAATATAAAAGGATAATTTTATTTTTACTATCTCAAATTTAATTTCTATCATCTGAGCAGGTTCGGGGTATCCCATTAATTCTCTTTGTCCCGCATGGGTTCCGCGCGTGCTAAAATTTTGTCGTCCACCGCCGCGGTACCTGCGCGCCCTTGTTCGGGGGCGAGGCAATGGCCGGCCGAGAGCCGGGCCGGGCGGGCGATACGTCGGGTTCTCCGGAAACAAGGGCGCAGGTGGGTGGCGAGGGAAGGGAGGCAGTGTAGTTGCAGGAGGCTGTTGCGAATGGCAACGGCCCAGTGAAGCCGAAATCCCCCCCCCCTCAGGCAGCTCGGCGACGGCGAGGCACAGCAACATCAGGGGGAAACCACATCGTATTGGCCCGGGAAGCGGAAGCCAAACAATGACAGCGAAACTATTTACATGCGCGACGCAACAACGTAGGCAGAACATAGCCAACCAAAATAATTGTAAAAAAAATAATTTTTCAAAAATATTCAGAAATTACGCTGTACATTTTTTTCGACGTTATCCGACGATCTCTCACCACGAATTTAATTTGTAGGAGGCAGAACAAAGCCAATCAAAATAATTTTAACAATATAATCGTTCAAAAATATTTGGGAATTATGGTGTTTTTTCGACGTTATCCGATGATCTATCGATATGAATTTAATTTGTCAAATTATGTACGCTTAACCTAACACGGCGAAAAGCCCTTCTTAACGGCCGATGTCCGTTAAGGATTTTTACAGTACGCCGTCCGTTAACAACGATCGAAACAAATTAGTTGTAGTTAAATAGCGAGTGTGGATACTATTCTATTCCATGAACAGGTATTATTTCTTATTTAAATGATTGCTTTTCTTACAAGAAGGTGGTATCACAAAAGTATTGAACGGTACACGGTCGATGTCTCAAATAACTGAATTGGTTGTGTAATACAACGAGCCCCGCTGAGAGATGTCGAGCGCTCGAAGAGTATTCTTTTATTTAGCACTAGAGAGGATCGCTCTGGAGGGTAGCTGTAAAAATCCATTCTAGCGTTTCGCGCTGTTCCATGCGCTGCGCTTTCTTTGACCTATGATCTCTCGTTATTTGTAGCTGTCACAGGCCCCTCGGTCTCTTGCATCAACTACGTTCATTTCGGCCTGTGAGCAGCCATTGGGAACTAAGCGCCCCTTCAGATAATTTATAATTTACAGCGCGAAAGGGGAAATTCCATTTGTATGTGATGATGGGTAATCTTTCACCAACTTACTACATGCTATATGCAGTCGCTCGTCGCTAATTGCATCGCAAGATGCTGATATTGCCTCAGATATTATTTATAAATAAATAGGTAAAAATGTTCTTTATTACTTTCAAGGGTTGCGCTTTCGGCTAGTTCGATCTTAAGCCCATTTGTTTCTAGTGCGTCCGTTTTCTATTATGATTATAATTTACTTTCAATTCTGCCCCTCTTTTAATACTTGTTTCTAGTTTTCCTCCATGTGTCTGCTATTTTATTTTCTTGTATTCGCACATAGAATAGATTTTTAGACATATAACGAAATAAATGATATTTAACATTTAACTTTCGATGTAAATTTCGTTCCCTCTCTTTGTTTTGTTTCATGGGTTGTTAGAATCAATGATTTATTTGCAGAATTTGAATTTAGTATGACTATTACTTTATAGATTTGCATTTTGTTTCCTTAATTCCAATTCTGTGTGTTTTTAAGGATATCGTAATTGTGACTCAAACAATTTGACACTATTCGTAAAACATGTCTTGCAAGACATTTTTCTCCGTTTACTACTTAACGTTACACGAATATAAATCGAACAATATAATACAAAAATACTGTATCGTCGACAATACACAATTCACACGAAAAGTGTAAGCTCTCGGCTTTTAAGCAAAGTTAAATCTAACAGGCGTTCCGGAGGAAACGTCGGATTATCCTAATGCCTTGTCTCCTCTTTTCGCGGGAGTCGGTTCGCTCTGGGAAGAAGTCCAAAGCAGAACAGCGTGCGGTGCACAATTGTCCACAATCAGACTGCCGCGGAGCCTAATGCAGTCAACCAAGGAAAATGTGTTACTCCAACAAATAAAACAATATAAAATAAACATTTAACTTTACTATGTTTAGAAGGTATGTTTGTCTATTCATTTACGCTGATTAATAAACGTGAAACTTGGACGACTTATGTTCGATACATCGGTTGCTGTCGCTGACGTATCTCGCCTGCCAATATCGATAAATAAAATTAAGTAAAAGTTCAAACATTTTGACACTCCGAACTTGGATTTATGAAACCTTCAAGGGTTATTAGTAATGCGTTGGAAATATTTTGTTATGTTGATTTGTGCAGGTGGGTTAGACCTGTTCATTTGAGCCAAAACAGAATTACGTAAAAAACTAAAAAAACACGTAACTTAGTTAATCGTCGAAGCAATAAATAATATAAATAATTTTAACATACACAAAATCCTTTGAAAAGGAGAAAAAGGTGCGAAAAGCGTGTATACAATGTTTGAAAAATATCTCAAAAAAATGTTACGCTCCTGGTTCGTCGCACTCCGGACCAGTGTAGAGCCGCAGCGAGGCGAGGCGAGCGGGCGCAGAGCAACGTGGGCAGCCGGGAAGAAGGGCAGAAGAAGAAGAAGCAGTGGCAGAAGCAGCGGCGGCGGGCCCGGACTCCGTCGTCTCGCTCGGAAAGAAAGGAGGGCCTAATTGTTCATTTCGCGGCGACGGCGGCGGCAGCGGCCTGGGGGCAGCCGGGAGCTCAAACAGCGCGCAGGGGGAACGAGACGAAGTTGCGACAACGCGGGGAGGCAATTTTCTGCAACTCCGCCAAGCAACAAATCCCGCCCCAACGCGCTCTCCGCCACACGACGCCAGCCAAGCGACAGCCACGCTCTCTAAACACGCCCTTCGCGGACTTTAGTGCCTCCCTCGAAACCGTTGTGTTGCCAGACAAATATTTTTTTTTCGCGCACCGTTTTTGTACGCATCAGATCCCGCACGCAAATACATAAAACATGAAGGGTGATTTACGGTGCAAAAATCACATATTAAAATTTGCCTGTGGCGTATTGCAGACATTTTCGAGTACCGTGCAACTAACCTTTATTTTCAGTTCTATTCTCCATCAACTTTACGTATTTTCACCACGCTTTCATTTTGAAGAGAATGGCTTCCCTATGCCCACTATCCTATTGGATTTTTCAACCTTAGAATCCGCCTAGGCGTCTCCTTGCCCACAATTACAGAATGTAGAAGTGTCTTAAATTAAGATACAATTTTCAAAGCAGAATTATAAACCTGTATTTCTGCAGAATCAAATAATGACTACATACCGAAACATTCTTCATGTATTGAGAAAAAAAACAACATAATTTATTTTGAAAATTTAAGTGTAAAATTATTTACTTTATAACATTTTAAACTTGTTTAATGATTTCTTTGCGTAAGTAAAGTGATTCTCCAAAATTCCAAATTTTCTTCAAACAATTTGGTAAACATTCGTATAAGGTTGTTATTTATTTATTAAATATATGATTAATATATTTCTATTATTATTGTTATGATAAGACAATTGGAGTTATGAATAATTAAAACATGTATAGAAAGCAGGGGAGAAGTACAAATTTTGTAGTAAATCCGCCACAGTACACTTTATGCACCACAATATCATCTATATTTGAGGCGGTGCTGAGACCATCTTGATCACTTATATAAATTTACATTTTCATAATTACAATTACAATTGAGGCGTTCTGGCGTTAATAATGATAAATGACAATTTACATTTTCCATATTTCCACAGACTAACCGTCATTAGAACTGCAGTACACTGATTGTGAAATGGAGCTTCCATTTAAACTAAGCAGTAGGTAGAATCAAAATTTTCTGTAAAACTTATATAAATTTCTCAACATATTTGTGCCACGTCGACACAGTTTTCTGGCGAAACTAAGCTTACTTTCATGAAATGGCGTTTAGGAAAAAATGATATCCTCCCCATACAATAATGATATATTTGAGTGAACGCGGTGTATTAATTTGCGAACGTAAGTTGGCATTTGATGGACTAGCGAGGACGTGAACGCATTCTGTTTACGTGCAGTCTAGACACTTGACACACATTAGGTTGATGTTAAATGTAACACGGTATTGAGGTGCAAATAGAGCAATTACAATACAATTAAACCGCCATTCATCTGGGTAATAGAACATTCGGAAAAGAAGTTGCCACAATAAATACTATACATTAAATCAACTGGCGTTAAGCCCGCCAATATTTTACTACTTTAATTAACAATGCCCATAATATTGATTTTTATCGACGTGATGATAGGTTCCAAATTTACATGAACACCTAAAAACAAAGACCATGGGAGAAAGCATTGCCTCCTTTTTTCAGTTGGGAATAACATTTCCCGCAGAGCATCACAAAAAGACTCCCGATAAATTTCAAGACTTTTAACACTACACCGAATTCTTTAATTTATTTATTGATTTTTTTATTGATACGTAACTGACTGATTGATGTATGGCGAGGGAACAAGGATGAGGAAAGAAGGACCGCGCGCAGTCCGCGGCATGTTAGTTCTGTCCTGGTATTGGGGGAAACCACGGAGAACTAATAATCGAAGCTGCTGTCCGCTAGAATTATCTTTCACATAGTGGCTAAATTTGATCAAGCTATCTAACTAGAGAGGGAAATCGGCCCCCGTCGGGACTCGAACCCAAGAATCCCCCCGGCCAGAGTTTATGCAGTGACAACAGTTGAACCGAGCCATCTCAGCAGGTCCCAATTCCCCGACGCGCCCTAGCCTCCGGCTGCTGCTGCTGCTGCTGCTGCTGCACCGTGGCGGGCAGAGGGCGGGACGTTTGGCCCCCGGGGGGCGGGGCGCGCGCGCACTGTGCCACCGCGCCAGAAGCCGCCGGCTGGCCGCGGGGGGACCTTCCGGGGGCGGGGATGAGAGGCCTGGAAGGGGCCGGCAACGCGCACGCCGTGGCTGTCTCATGGAAACGCCGCCGCGCCGCCGCCCCAGCAGGCGCCCATTGAGTCCAACCCACCGCCCGGTCCCGCCTTCCGCCGCCCACGCCACCGCCGCCCCGACAGCGCCGGGAGGCCGCCCGTACGCCGCGAGGATGCGACCCGCCAGCCTGACTTCCGCCCCTCTCCTCCGCCCGCCCTCCCAGCGCCCCCGCGGCGCAATCAAGCGCATGCGCGGCCGGGCCTTCTCGCAATAACCTTGTTACTCGTGCTCGTGCCACTATCGCCGCACGCCGCCGCCTCCGCCGCCGCCTCCGCCGCCGCCGCTCTAAATTTATCTCTGTCAATGCCCTCTTGCGGCTATCGGAGTCATATTTCCCACTTCCCACCACTTCTTCCGCAACATAGAAACGGTATATCCCTTCACTTTTCGATGTAACCGCCTTTCTATCGCCTCTCTCCCTCCTCTTCTCTCTCGCTCGAACATACACACTCACACACAGGTGTACACACAAGCTTAATAAAATTGTAAAAACTGCATTGAAAAGCTGCAAGGTGTGCAATTTGCTACTAATATACCCACGCAGTACTTTACCGACTCTGCGCTACGTTTTCTTTAAAAATACACGCGTTGCCATATCTTAAACCAGACGATGTCCTACCTCTCTTGTGGTTGGCATTTACCATCTGCACGTGTCGTTTACTTCCCTCTAACCCTCTAGATGTTCAGTCGACCTGAATCTGTTTGATGTTGACCATCTGCATGGGCCTTCTTTCGCCTTCTTTTGTCTCTCACTCTGCCATCTCTACCCCCCTCACTGTCGGCGACAATCTTGCTTCCCATCTTGGGCTATCAGCAATTCTTTCACCGGTGACGATGAGCAGTTGCAACAGCCGTTCCTAACTTCTTCCGTTACAGAGTCGTGCATCGCCATTGCCATCGTCACCGCCGACGCCATCGTCACCGCCAGCGCCATCGTCACCGCCAGCGCCATCGTCAACGTCGACGCCATCGTCAATGTCGACGCCATCGTCAACGTCGACGCCATCGTCAACGTCGACGCCATCGTCAACGTCGACGCCATCGTCAACGTCTACGCCATCGTCAACGTCGACGCCAACGCCAACGCCGACGCCATCGTCAACGCCGACGCCATCGTCAACGCCGACGTCATCGTCAACGCCGACGCCATCGTCAACGCCGACGCCATCGTCAACGCCGACGACATCGTCAACGCTGACGACATCGTCAACGCCGACGCCATCGTCAACGCCGACGCCATCGTCAACGCCGACGCCATCGCCACTGCCGTCGCCATCGTCACCGACGTCGCCATCACCCACACCGTCGTCATAGTATTCGCCATTGTCACCGTCACAGTTTATCGTTGTCGCCTTCGTCACCGCCGTCGCTGCTGCTTTAGGCTCCGCTTCCTTGTCGCCATCAGCTTCGGGCGCTGCCCCTTCTGTTTGCTTCCACGCCTACGCTGGCACTCTCGCCTCCCTCCCCCTCCCCCCCCTTCCTCTCCCGCCCCTTCGTGTAAATGCCCCCAGCGCCCACCTCCATGCGCCCTTCACCTCGCTCTTGAGGGAGTCCCAGATTTCCGACGTCTAGAGTGGGTAATGGGGTTCCAAGAGAGAGAACCGGACCGAACACAAAGGACAAGTCGAGTGTCCTAATGAGGAGTGATTTTACTTGGGAAGTTGATAAACTCCTTTTTATTGAAGACAGAGAGACGAAACATTTTGTGTTTTAATTATTAGCATTTTCTGCTTAATATTTTAATTTATACGTTTTTTTGTTTTGGTTTTGACTCGCCCAAATTTTAACTTTGATAAACTAATTTCTGTCGATGTTTAACGTGTAATTTCCCCGAATGGAAATTGGTTTTATTTTCATATTTTACCTCGATCTCGATAGTTATGATGAGCAAAAAATTGTATACATTAATTAGAATATTTCTGTTACAGTTCCTAGTTCATATTCATAATAAGATGGCATTTTGCAATAAATTGAAAGTAACGAAGCATAATTACCATAATTTATCCAGTAGTATTGCAAAAGCATATTGGTAAAATAATATAAAGTATTAAAAAATATCTTCGCACTATGTTTATCGTCATAATAATTCCAATAATATTTGAAGGGCATAAGTTCTTTCTAGAAAATCACGTTCACTAAAATAATTGTTAAGTTAAAAATTTATTCACTGTAACTGATGTAGACATTGAAATGTCATTCAAGAAACGGTCAACCGACACAGAAAATTCCGAAATTTATTTCCAACACTTTTCATCTGAATTATCGCTTCTTAAACATCTGTCATCCAACTTAGAAAGAAATCATTATTGTTAAGAGATCACAAACGTTATTAAGAATTGCATTGCCAAATTGAACAGTCTAAAAGGATTTGGCAGAATTTGGCTAGAAATATTTATTTAACAACCTCCACTAACACGATTGAGAATGGTTCTGGGTTTCATTCAACGTATGTATGTAGGTATGCATTTATTTGGCATTTTTAGAGTCAGATTAATCCGACGTTTGCCAGTTAGTGCTCACAGGCCTGGGCCGTTTTTATCAACTCCTGGGGGAAAGGGAGACAAGGCAAAAATGACATATTTCCTTCACCGCATCTAGCATTCTTGCGCTGCTAGAACTTTACTTCCTGCAATATAGATAGAAATTGCAATATATAATAGAAACTGAGACGATTGCAGCTACAAGCCTTATTTTAGTACCGACCGAGAATCGAACTCGGCATTGTATTACAAAAATCAAGTACGCTGGGGCACCCGACAGGCCAGATAACGTAAGAGCATTTTATTTTCATTCTTCATTTCAACTCATAATATTTCAATTCCTTGCAATAGATTTCCATTACTTCACTCTCTTAACGTTTGAAAGGATAACGGAGGGCCGCATGAAAATATTACCGACAGTATTGCTGCTATTAAAATATATGTACAAAAATCGTTAAGAAAAGGTGACGGTTTTGTACCATTGAGGTAATAAAGTACCATTGAGGGAAGTCTTACGGTTCGAGTCCGACAGACATTTTCGATACTGGCTATATACACTGGCTACATAGGTAGGTTGAGTTCAGCCGCTTCCTGGAGAAGAATTCTAGCGTCCGGCTGCTCTGATTGGTAGTTTTCCGTGATTTCTCCAATCAACATCAGTCGAATACCCGAGCAGTTTCCCAACAAAAGAGCCACGGACCGCCCACGCAACTTTCCTTTCTGTTCCTTGTCCTATCCTCACCCCTTACTCGTCGGGAGCTTAGAGCTTGTCATGGCGGGGGCGGTACCCCACTGGTGGGAGGTACCTGGTTGGGAAAACCCCGGCATCCGATTAGTTCTAGTCCGGATCTCGCCCTCCAGCGTGAAAAGATCACCGGCACCTCCCGGGATAAAACACGTACTACGCTTACGGAACTAATGACTTCAGAAGTTGGCGCGCCCGAAATCGCCAACCAATCATGCCTTTGACTAAAAGGCCAAAATGACACTCAAAGATATATAAAACAGAATTATATATATTTACATTACTGTATGAAGAACGCAAATGCAACCCGCGACACGCATTACCGACGTCTACAACTCGCAAACGGTGTGTCAAAGGCGCTTTAAAATCCAATTGGGCGTTTAAAAAAAAATTGTTGGTATCATTAAAAACTATATCCTGGACTATCGTTTATTAGGCCAACGGCAGAACCTCTAGAAATGTCCCGCAAAAATATCCAATGTTTCGGCAGATTTTTTTTTGTAGCGGCCGCGTCGTCCAGCAGTGAAAAGCGAGCCGTCTGGGCCCAGCGCGTGTGTCCGCTTAATGGGGGTGCGCCGCTCTCCGGTGGCCCTTCGTTCGGCGCTCCCCCCCCCACTCCTCGCCCGCCCCCGCAGGGCAGCGCACAGCGCAGAGGCCCGCAGCGCCGCAGCGCGGGTGGGGGTGGCGTCGCGCCAGCCACCGCTTCCGGATCCGCCCAGCGCTGCACGCGCCGCCGCCGCCGCCGAAATCTCCCGAAAAAAAAGGACCACACAGCGCGAAACCCCGAGAAAAATCCAGCAGGCTTCAAGCGAGATCGGGAGAGCGGGCAAGTGAAATCACTGTGCTTAGCGACAAGTAGTGAAATAAAAAAAAACAACCTACAAGGACATTACTTACGAGCAACATGTTCTAATAATTTTTTTCACAAATGTGTTATTCTAGTGTGATTTAGGCAAGTGAAATCATGGCGTATAGCATCTTGTAATCAGAATCTCAAAAAATACACCTTACAACTACTTTCGCGCAACACGTAATAAGTATTCTCAAATAAGTTATTCTCGTATCAGTGTGACGTGATTAGTCCTAGAAAACAGAAAATAACATTCGCTGTCAAAGTATGTAAACTGATATAATAGCCGTTGCTTGTATCCAAGAAGTATCATTTATTCAATACTTCTAATAATGTTTTATAACAAGGAACAAATAATTAAAAAAACAAGAATTACCATGTTTTGAAATGAGTGCTACGTCAACTTAAGCCACAACACGATGGCTCGTAACGGCTAGCGTACTGTTAAATCTAAACCGGATGCTGGACGTTAAGTGTGTCTTTTCATTCCTCTGGTTCGGCTAACTCGAGAATAATTACGGAAAGGGATGTAGAGCGATGTAGTAGCCGTATCATGATTATTTACATTGAACGCTTGATTTACGAAGATGGTTGCCAATTTTGCTGGGAGCGGCCGTGAACAGTCCACACTGTCTGGCGTCCTCACACAAAGAGGAAAAATTCGCCAAAAAAAAAACAACAACAAAGAAACAACAACAACCGTATATTGAACGGGATAGAGAACAACGGAAATTTGGATGAATACAGAGGAACATCGAGAGCCAGACACACGAACACCAGGCAAATTGCAAAACAAACTCTTCTACTTTCTCGAAAGGTTTCTCTAATAATGGACACAAATTTGTTGAGAATACACGAATTTCTTATGATGCTGTTTGTAATGACAGCTTGTGGAACTTTTTGTGAATGTCCTTGGCCAGCCCTTATCGGAACCAGCACGTGCTTTTGGCTCTGGTCTTCGGCATAAGCGCTAATGGGGGAGAAGAAAACCCTGATAAACACCCTGCCGGCTTAAAACATGGCTGGATGGCCTGAGAAAAATGAACAAGAAAAACGAATGTAGGATATTAACCAAACATTGTTATATTCAAAACATTAACAGCACACTTACGCAGAAGCCTTCGTTGTTTTAGATTAGTTAATGCGTTTTTGGGGTTCTTAATTTAACGCTGAGCTGTTTTTGGTTTCACGAAGAAAGTGTTTTACAAACGCCCGAGACTTACGAAATAAGTCGTAAGCCGCGCTTACCACTCTTACATGGTCACTCAACGAGGAAAATATTTCTCCCCCCAAAAGCCATGGATTTTTAGTGAAAAGGCTCTTTAGAGAAAGGAAAACTCACGAAAAAAACCACTGAACTAGGGGCATAAAGGGAAGGACAAACATGTGAACACTAGAGAGGAAAAATGAATATAAAATGTTTAGCAAACACTTTTGACGCTAAATATTTCAGTTCCGTAGAAAACTGACGCAATGCTTAATTTTTCTATCGCATACTTTTTTGGATCAAGTTGCTCTAGTCATCGTGGCCCTCTCAGCGTTCCGCCCGTCACACAACATAACAGTTCTCTTGTCAATTCATTTCCTCTCCGTCTCTACATTTCGGAAACAGACCTTTTTCCTCCTCGATTCTACATGTACTTTAGAATGGATGCATGTCATCTATACCCTCGACCACACGGCATAGAATTTACACAGTTATCGCCTAAGGACCCCGAATATACACTTAAGAAGTTCTAGCAATTTTTACAATTTTAAATTATTTTCCAGGTGAGTTTTATCAGCATCCTTTTATTTCTTTTATTGTATATTATGTTACTCATTTCGTAATATATCCTATTTTCATTATTTATTTTCAGTTTATCATGTGCTACGTCTTCTGGTAATAGAGATTAGAACGGAAATTGTATAAAAGGAGTAAAATTATTTTATTTAAATCAAAAATATTTTGTAGAAGCGTATACTCTTTACAGTTTGTCCAGAAGATGGAAACGAAAGATTTCCGCAACGTCCGTAACTTATATAAATGTTTTAAGTATTTGAAATAATTATGATTTCAAAATGTGTTTGTCTATAATTTACAAGGGACGATTGAACAATAATATACCAAAAAAACCTGAAACAAGACAGATTTTTTTCAGGAAAAGGGAACCCATAGAAGGCACATACCTCACCTGCAACAAAAGTCCTATAACCTACGCACTGGAAAAAAACAACAACAGAAAGCAGACTGCAAACTCTCCAAACAGTTGCCAGTTAGTATAAGAGAAAGTCAAAATGTGACTACAGTCACTATATCGTAAAAATTAATTTACCTCACAATTTGAACACATTCTTCGTAGAATGTTACAAGTACGAGCCTTTCTGAATACTGGTTATAAAGATAAAATGAAAGTTAAAGAAATTCGAAAATTATTTTGAACGAACTGAAGAAATACTCGCGTCCAGATCTTACTATCCTTATAAACATTCTATTTACTTAAATGATTACAAATACTTGGTTAACTATTAACTTTTCTGAGAAATGGAAAAAATTTGAAAACATAAATATTCTATTCAACTGATTATTGATATACAGAATGAGAAAGAATAAGTTAAAGCATTATCGAGTCCAAAGAACTGAATAACTAATGACATTACAATACTAAGAATGATTAACTCATTTCTGCTTTCCAATAGTCGAGGTAAAATGTATAGCTTACGAAGTTTCGATATATTTTTGCGAAATATTATATGAAACTTCAGATATATCATTGACGATTATACTAATATTCACAAGAATAGCTATACAGAGGAATATCGATATCTCTGATCCAAACCGGAGAAGAATATGAGTCACCGTTTATTTAGACTTACCAACGTTTCAAATTGTCACCAAAGCGAAAGCAATGAATACATCTCCAGATACGAAAAGAATTCCGACGCTCTAATAGGCGAGATTCCACTGCACACGGCCTGTGTATTAGGTGTCGACGGCGCGGGAAGGGGAGGGTGAAGGGAAGGGGAAGGGGAAGGGAGGGGGAAGGAGCATCGGCCGGGCACCTGGCTGCCGCGGCGACGCCTCCCCCGTGCGCGGCAGATGGACCCGCCGGCTTCGCCGAAAGCCCGGGACCACGCCTCCCCACCACAGCCCGCCTCCACACCCCGCGTTGTTTTGCTTGGTTGCTAAGGGTTTCGTTTTCATTCATTAATACAATTATTATAGCGTATTACTCGCGCAACTTTTCTTGGCGATGGATTGAAGAAATGCGCGTAGATTGGGGGTATTATTTACGAAATGGGCCACTAGATTTAATGAAGCAATGCCAATCTCTGGAGAATCAGTCATGCCTTTACAATGTTCTCGATAATTTGCATTCTAATTTTCTCAGGAGTTCGAGGTTTCTCCTGTGATAGATATTTACCTGTTTGGTCGGATCTTCATTTCTTTAGATTTTTAGAGAAAACAACAGAAGTTCTCACCTTCAAAAGAAAATTGTTTCTATTACGCGCCAGTGAAGATGTGTTTGGAATGTTCTTGTCATCAGTGCTCGACGTGAGCTTTTGCCTTCAACTGTTTATTGTGCCTGAGAGGGAGAAGCAAGGTCATCATTCAGGAAAAGTCGCGCGAGTAATAGATATTTTGCCTCATTAGTATAAACTGACATGTCTTAAACACCTTAGTTCACAAGATAATGCATTTAATACACAATGTTTTGTTTTAAGACGGAACTGAGTAATCGAATTATGATTTAACAGATTACCATTCAAGCATTATGCTAATATTTTATCGCTGTGAATTATTTACTTACAATAAATTATATCATTATCAATAACATCATGATCCACGAAATCATGAAATAAATCTTCGTAAATGACTTATTTGAAGACAATCATGCACTTAAGTGAACTTTATGAAGAACTGTGATCATTTAAGATATATTTATCAGACTTAGTGCCGCAGCACTTTATTTTATACAATTTAAAGAGGTCAATTAATTAAAAAGGTTACGCATTGTAACATTTCATTAATATTAAACTGGTTATTTCATTAATATTAAACTAGTTATTTAGCTAATATAACTGGTTATAGAGGATTTATTCTTGTTTGGTGAACTGTGATCGTTTATACAAATCTTCATACGCCCGTTTTTGCCTTGTGAACGGTACATACTTTTTTCAATTTTGAATTATTATTACATTATTTGAAACGTACGATTACTTTTGTCAGACTAAGCGCTGGTTACGCCAATGGAGTGTACTCAAAGCTTACATCATTGTTAGTGATTGTTTATATATAAATAATTCCACTTATGTTTATCACTTAAATAATAATTTACTTATTGATTATGGTTCTATTTGTTTATTTGTATATATATATATATATATATATATATATATATATATATTGTATATAATAATACAGTCCTCTGTCATCACAGCAAGATGAAGTGAAACCTGCAATTATCGTTTATTAATTTAAACAAGTAGCAGCTACAGCCTCCTTTCGTCTATTCTTTCAACAATTCTTTCTACAATTTTTACCGTCGGGCCAGTTCTCTCTCTTTCTGCATATTTATTATCTATTGACTCAGACATGTCTGTTTTCATATTTTTCGCTTGCGGTGTAAAGTCAATCGTTTCAACGCATCGGAAATTATAGAAATAAACCAAATGTTTAGAAGTGCACGTTGCTAAATGATATTGTTACGGTCGCGCACAATCTGACGACCTTTCCGCGATGCACTTCGAATCGCAAAAACTGTCGAATGACGACGATATTAACTTAAATAAATAAAAGTATATAATATCGCAGATAACAAAACAAGGTGGAATAAGACACGGTGCAAACGAAGTAATATCGAGAAAATATTTATAGACCGTGATTAGACACACAGATCTCCACAAATTACATATGGATTGGCAGAACCTCAAACCTGGATCGTAGCGGTGGAAGATTCCCTTTTAGAAGAACAAGGTCGAACATCGTCGATTTTAATACTTGAAGGCGGGAGTAAAAAAGCAATTTTCTAACTTGTAAATTTAACATTTACAAGTTACAAAAATATATTTTTGCTCCGTCCCTCACTTATTAAAATCTGTTTTATTCTTCGACATTTCCGAAGATCTTTTTCTAACTTCAAAACGGAGACTATAAAATTCAATCATCAAAAGGAAAAATCTCGGCAAAAAAAAATAAAAAATAAAAAAATAAACACGTTTGTATTGAAGGTGGAGATCATGATTATGATATATGATACGCGCTGCATCCAGAAAGTAAGTTTCGATCACGTTCAGAAATCTCATGACTAAGAGTAGAGAGGAGGTATGTGGGAATAGAGCAGTGTAGTTTTAGTTGTAACGGTAGTGGTTACCGCACAATGCTTTGATAAAAATGGCTTCTTTGATATTGTCTCCCGCCAACTACGAGGTTCATGCAGTCATCCGATTTTAGAAAGCTCATAAGCAATTTCCAGTAGAAATCCATCGCCAATTGAGGCACGTGGACCTGGACACGACACACGATACCGTCAAGAGAGATTACGCTTTTGCATGACAATCCAACTTCAAACGAAATGTGTTCAATCAGATCCAGTGCGATGTATACGACCATCCGCCCTACGGACCTAACCTCGCGCCAAGCGACTTTCATCTCTTCCGTCTCATGCATGAAGAGCTTTCTGGCAGAATAACGTCTAACGCCACACGACGGTGAGGCGCCGACTTCGTGGCTCCGGACGGACTGCTATGTCTTGAGCACACAATTGATAGTGCATCGTTACGATAAATGACTCAAGAGTGGCTACGTTGACTATGTTGAGAAGTATCCAGTGAATATACGTAAATATTCCAATAAAAATTTCTTAATGATGTTTTTGTTTTCTTTGTCATCGGAACATACTTTTTTGATGCACCTCGTAGATTCAATGTGGTTCATGATCTACTTACAATAACATGGATATAAGAAACGTATTCGATGTTTTTCTGAAAATATACCAGTGAGAAATATCATTTCTCAGAATCTGTCTCGAGATGTAAACATTACAAGCATTTCAAAACCTACTTTTTCTTACATTTTAGTTTTCCATCAGGACATTAACATTTATATTTGACAACACCCCTTCGAATAATATTTGCAAAATATAAAAAGATTTTTGTGCATGAAGACAGGCCATAATCCGCAAGACGAAAACAATATACAAGAAATATAGTAATAAAAGTTCCACGAACTGTGCACGGTGTACTTGCAACGAGGTAGGAAACAAATATTGTGCGGAATGTGTGGAAAAAATATCGAGCGATTTTAAAAGAGACAGCGGATGTAAAATGTAGATTATCCAGTCGCATGTACTTAATAAATAATTACCATTTGTAATCATGCTTCATCCAGATTTCATTTCAATGCTAACATTCATAGCTGGGTCACATGTACTGCAAGATCAGAACAATCCGTTTCTGAAATCTAATTATAGAATTTTAGAATATACGTAGAATACTTGTGCTACAAATTTCAAGAAAATGCAAAGAATACAGTTATTAGATTTCAGGTTAAAAATTCTAATATAATAATCCTTCCCTTTCACCATATTTCTCTCATGGTTGATTTTATAAAGTTTATCATTGAACGTGAAATGAAAAATATAAAAAAAATTAATTGAAAACGAATCAACGTACCGTCTGTTAAAATGTAATGCCTGGTAATTCGTCAGTTTGAAGTAATTGTTCGTGACTGAAGAGTCAAAGGCAAATTCATACAAAGAGAAAAGCTTATTGACGATAGTAGATTAACTTAGTCCCATGCGGGTAATGTACACTGACGTGAAAATCCGTTTTGACATTGCACAGCACAAATTAGTAGCGAAATAAGCTGCCAATTTTAAAGTGATTCAACACAGCTTTCAATTTACATTAGACAATTCGGATGTGCCTCTGGAACAGATCTGGACAGTTGTGTTAATCGCATTACGGAGCTAGAACTCGGCACATAGTAAAGGGATGAAGGTTTGTGTTAAATGTATTAGATAACAACAAAACACAACAAATTTAGGAATTTTACTGTGGTGATATACAAAATGGTCTGTGATGGTATCTTCGATTTTCTAGCCGTAATAGCGAGAACAATATCACCCAACAATAGTAACAAGACAGAACTGAATCATCTGACGAGACAGAAAAATATCATTGGTTCATTTTAATATACGTCAGCTTTTACCTACGACGAATTTTCTCTTCATTCGGTACCTCAGTGCGAAAATGACACCTTTCCATGACGAAGCGTTTGTAAAACTGATGAGAACATCGAGAAGCAGGTCACAAAGGCTACAGGAGGCACACAATCGCAACACAAACGCGGCAGATCAAAGGCTGCAGGTCTGAGAGCTACTCACGTAGTGCGTGTCGTCCTCTTGATTGTAGGCCAGTTTCACCACACCAAAGGAGCCCTGGAACAAGAAACCATGATCAGCACTGATGCAGTAGCGAGCGTCAAGAGTGATGAAGGATCCGGCAGCTAGAGTGTGACCCAACAAACGTGACCGTTCTTGAAATTGACGGCAATTTTTAAATTTCAACGACGGTGGCTCCAAGTAAATCCAGTATTGCTGTAGAGGCTTGGGAACATTTCAAAACAGAAAAAAGGGTTTCTCAAGTGATCTCTCTTAGGAGATCGCGTGTACGTGATGGTGATAAGAACAAAATTAAATTGCCAGTATCTTGAAATACGTCGCTTCTGTTGGATCAACCTGTAATTAGTTATTGAATAAATATGCCAGGATACAAATTCAGAAGATGGAAGTACAAATCTTCCATTAGCATAACTTCTAGGTTTTGAACCAAAAGATCCCAATGAATTAGTTTCTAGGTTTCATATGTCTTCATCCCGGGTTACTGATATTTGAGACATATTAGTTTTTTAAATATTGGGTGGTGTTACATATTCAGTTTGGAAGATATAAAATGCCTGCAAAATGTTGAAAATTGATAAAAATTGAACCAATATTAATTTATGACACAAACACTGTATTTTTATTGTCTTCAAATCCCCCGAGAGACAACGTAAAAATAACCGCAGATAAGCAACTTTCACACAGCTTAATATATTCAGAAAACATCACATATCTTGCATTTCGGATTACAGTAAAAATGTAATCACATTGTAACATGGTAAATAGATTTCTTTGTTTAAGGACTGGATATATTTTCGACAATATTTCGCAAAAAGTTAATGAACCAGATAGTAGTGACGGGATCTGACAACACCAAACGATGCCAACAGCATATCCGAAGTGTCCAATCTGTGTCAACGAATTTATCAGGAAAGAGGGACATGAAGCTATTAATTTGTTGCAGAAATATGTATGTCGTTGAAGACAGATCATTAGAGTGAATTTGATAAAAGATAAACCCTTCATCCAATTTTTCATTATTTTACCCAATATTCGCTTCGAGGCACACACAAGATGATCCGACAGAAACCACGTTAATTTTATCCTAGTTATTGCCTCGTCTGTTTTACCATTAGGCCAAAGACATTCTCGCATAAATGATAAAAAGGTCTAGAACCAAACTATGCAGATCCGCGTGATTTACACGCATTAATGTATTAATTTTAGATGAGAATTACTTTGAACATTATAGGGGAAACAATTGTCAATTTTATTATTCAATTCGTTATACGATCCAGCACTTCTGTAGAATATGCAACCCGTTATACGCTCTGGTATTACAGGTAATAAGAAAGAACGCTAGGGGCAATTTGAACTAGGAAATAAGTAGTTGGCCTGTTTTCAATAACGTACTTGTAATGCTCATGAATTTGAATGTGCAATTGAATGTAATTTAATTGAGGTAATTAATAGTTTCCATATTAATTAAAAATTGAATAAACCTAAAATTCGTACATTTTTTAAATACACCTTAAAGCTTATTCTGTAAATATACCTTATTCTGTAAATTATTTGAAATTAAGGTATTCAATAACGACTACAATAAGGACTAAAATTTGCTTGAAACGTTTGGATTTGTATCACTAATGCTTGAATTGCATGTGAAGCAAGTTATTGCCACGGCAATGAAATTTACAGCGCCGATCTAATGATCTAACCTTTCGAACTTATTCCCTGACCTCTAGGTACAAGCATATTGAAAATGATCTCTCATTTATTCGCCAAGAAGTTTTCCTTACTACCTCTTACACAAAGAGACGTAATAATGTCATCAATACTATTATTTTGCGCAAAGAGAGATACGAGAGTACTTCGCTGGAAAAGTACTGGAGTTTTATGCATCTCACTCTTTCATCACTTGATGGAGGTGGCGAGACCTAACCTGAAAAGTTGTAAAACATGCAAGGAACGAGGTTCTGGCAATGAAACTTAATGGCTTCACTAGACACAATGAAGTTGTTTGACGACAGAACGATTACTCTTGGTTAATGTGCGGGCAGGGAAACTACGTTTTACAAACGGTAAATGCAGAGGTGAATTAACTGTTTTCAATGAAAACGTGAATCTTATTAATGAAAAATTCACTAATAAAACCCAGCTTTCCTTCCAAATTTTATTAAAGTGAGATTTTTCTCGTACTATGATCACAAGTGTGTCTTATTCTACTGTATTCTACTGTAACACGACACCAGAATAGGATTGATGTAGTTTCTCTCAAGAATTAAAAAATGTATCTAGATCTACGTGACTTGATAAAAAAATACACAACTTTATGACTACATAAAACGTAGGTACCTGTATATTACCCATGCCATTCCATTATTTTCATTTCGTATTTCATTTCAACCCAACTCCAGCTGCCCTATCACCTATAATCCTTCGTACCTTTTCATTTGCTTTGCTGATTTGCTTCAAGAAATGAATTCCTGATGGCATTGAAGAAATCGGGGAACGTAATGATAATCCACAATTTACAACTCCAAAATAAAGATATTAGAAATAAAACACACGCACACACGGAAATCCAAATGCGGTACAAAAGTGTTAAATGAACTACAATATGGGCATAGATGTCAACACAAAATGTTTGTACAAACTGAGAAGTGTCCATTTTTGTATTTTGTCGAGCGTTAAAAAAACTAGGGCGTGACATGTAATTTACTGAATGTACTCCAGTCATTTCTTGGGGCACAAAACGTTATCCCTGTACGTTAGGAGGCATAAATGTTAAGGAGGTCACGCAGAGTAACAGCCAGGTGAAGGCTTTAGAGAATTTACAGATAACTGAAAGACGCGATCTAAGCTTTCTTGTACCCTTATAGTGTTCAAATCTGTGTAATGCAGTGTCTCTCATTTCAACAGTGGTTTTCATGAAAAGCTATGAGAAAGCTGAAACATCTCAGGTAGACTTGCTGATGATGGTGTACACATAGCGTGATATCACGTCAGTGGTTATAAGAGTATTTTGCTTGGAAAAGTTCTTTAAGTCGTCGATAAAAAAAGGAATACTAGGAATGTATCACACTGAATAGACGTTAAGAAAAAAAACATGAATATCATGTGAGAGCCACGTACAAAGTGATTTCTCATAGAAATCAACAAAAAATAACGAAAACTGTGAAAATAATTTTGGTACTTGCCAGATACATACTTTGAATTACTTTTTCGTAATATAGTACTGTTATTGGACATAACACAACAAAACATAGGAACGAACATCTTAAATTGACGGCCGGCGTCATAACAGTATCTTTCGTGATCCAAAAAAATAAGACTTACCAAATGATGTGATTATCACTTCTCTTAGTAAAAGAAAAGGCATTCCTAATTTATATGAATTTCTTGTAATAATATTGTATCACAAAATGATCTGAACGAAACGCAAGGCCGATTTCACAAATAACAAACTTGGTTATAAACCACGGCTATAGCTTTAGTTTAATAACTTCATCCTCGTTCGTTATTGGGCTAATGGCTTGAATAACTTAAGACTGGAAACGGGGAACTTTGACAGTGCTGAAATTACAATGCTTTATATTATTTACAGAAACCACTAAATGTAGGAAGGTATATATCCCTGAAAACGTTGGAAATATCAAAAACGTTTCCTTGCAATTTCAAAAGACTTCAGTAAATGTGGAAGTGTAATCCTTCGGTGCTCTGCCCCTTCGAACGTTAAACGCTAAATGTACCGTGTGAGTGGGTTTGACACTTCGAAGTTTTGCGATTATTTATAGAAATCACTGACAATAGCGATGTAAATCACTTTAATATAGTGTGAAATATCAGAAAGGTTCCGTTGCATTCAAAATGACTTGAACGAACAAAGAAGTGCGTTTGTATCTTCGGTACTCTGACCCTCCGAAGGTTAAATACACCGCGTAAGTGGGTGTGGCACTTAGATTTATACTTCCAGTCCAACCACGCACAACCGGAAGGGGGCGTGTCCGTGCGCAGGCACTCACCTGTCCGAGGTCCTTCTCGAGGCGGTACTGGTTGAGCTGCACGTAGGTGCCCGAGCGGTCGACGGACACGCGCCGGCTCTCGCGCAGCGGCGGCGGGCGGCGGCGGCCGCAGCGCGGCGACGCCCGGGGCGACACGCGCGGCGAGGCGCGCGGCGACGGCGACGCCGACGCCCCCGACGCTCCGCCCCCGCCGCCCGTCGGCGACGCCGGCGACGCCGGACCGGTGCCGGGCGACGCGCTCGCCTCCGGCTCCTGGGAAGCACAGCGTAGAAGGCAAAGTGAGCACGACCGTGGACACGCGCAAATGCACGCAAGGCAAACAAGGAGAAATAAAATACAACTCTGTACTGGTTCCGGACGCGTCGACTCCTTAGGCAATTAGTCCCGTAAATCCTGAACTTCCAACTATTTATAGTTCAAATGACGGGAAGGGATTCTGGAACTCAAGAAAATGTGAGCAGATAATCTCTCCCATACGTCACATACAGTTATTATTGTTTTTTATTTTTATTTATTTATTTATTGACTACATAAATCTAAATGTAAATCCCGAGACGTAGCCTATCTCGCTAGGAAGTTTAATTATTTCCTCTTCCCGGGCGCGTAAACCACTGACTGTTAGTTCCGTAAATGTAGTGCATGTTTTCATCGCGAGAAGTGGCAATGATCTTCCACGTTCGATGAAATGACGAAACCCAGAGTCAATCTTCGCATCGGATTGCGGGTGTTTCCCCAACCCCGTTTCATTAACTGTTTTCTTTTTTATTAAAGGAATATTATTTGAGTAAATGAACTGAATTAAAAGTAAACAGTAAAAAATCACTTATAAGTCACAAATTAACGGATGAGATTCTTGAAAACTGTCGGCAAGATTCTATCCGAAAAGATGCTACAGTCCTCTACCATCTGCCGCATTGGCACCGCCCCTAAACGGGATCAGATCTAAGCTTCCGACTGATCTCCTGACATGTGTGGTAGTACAGTGCATGTACGAGTGAGTGTAAGTAAGGGGGAAGCGAGGACAAGGAAGAGGAAAGATCGCGTGCTGTCCGGGGCCCATTTGTTACGGTACTACTTCGGCATTCGCTTGATGTTGATCGCAGAAACGGAAAACTAGCGCTCGTAGCAGTCGTCCGCTAGGATTCTCCCCCAGAAAGCGGCTTAACTCGACCTACCTGCATAGCCAATGCTCTGCCACTACCGGGATCGAAGCGTAGGACAACCCGGTCAGAGGAACTGCAGTGACATCTATTGATGCCCTGAGTAAGCCAGTGTGGTCACAAGGAAATGCAGGCAAAGAAAAGAAGGGGTAATAAAGTACGAGTGAATATTGATTCCGGGGGCGTCAACTGAGTGAGGTGGTCATCAGTCTCGTGAGTGTTCAGTCTTATTACATCCTGCTCGGCGGTGAGTTCCGAAGTGAACCTACCCGTCGGCTTACGTTCCCCCGACCTGCAAACCAGTGTGTCGCTGCCGCCATCCCACCCGAGACAAGCTCCATAAACCCGACATATGAAATAACGCAGTGCAATGCAAGTAAGGGAATTTATGTGAAGATCGAAGAACGACCCAGGATTCTTATACTACGAATAAATGAAGAGAAAGGCGGGGAGAAAATATAACCTTTGGAGAAGAAGACCTAATAATTATGTTTTAAGCGTGTCACATGGTGATGATTTGACATTAATTTGTTTCCAAATACTGAAAAAAATTGTAAAGGAAATTCTTGTTTTAAACTAGAATACAAAGTTTATTTTTGTTTATAACTTAGATCCTGTTTTAAGAATGCAATACCATGTTCCCGGCTGTAAATACGCCGCGACCATTTTCTAGTGGTCTAGGCAAAAACGGGCAAGGGTAAGAGCTAAAGCGCGTGATTGTAGTATTCGGATAGAAATTTGGCGACATTTTTCAGAACCTCATCCGTTAATTTGTGACTTTAAAGTAACATTTTTATTGTTGAACTGTATGCATTTATGCAGTTCATTTATCCAAATGATATTCATTTAATCAAAAATAAAACAATTAAAGAAGCTAATGAAAAAAATCCTTATAGCACACTTTTCCTTCATGCTTCGGCCCGGTTCTGCACAACACATTACAGACCTTTGGATTTCTGAACGTACTACGCTGAGATGGGGTGTGAGCCCGATGATCATGAAAAGTAAACGGATAAAATACACCCTGGGCTTATCCTCTCGAAATACCCTGCGAGGTGTTAGGCTACGCCTTTTTCCTTCATCTTTCCTGGGCAGCTAATCAGAGTAGCTCTTTGCATTTGCCATCTACTGTATGGAGAATTGTAGGGACACGAAGGGAAAAATTCTTTCAGAACTTACGGTTTTTCATTGCTGGGATTATGATTCAAATATTTAAAAAATGAAATATTCGGAACATTCTACTCCTGCATTATCACTTGGCACTTTTTTTTCGTTACTGTGCTTGTCATTTTGTGTACGTGACAAAATCTGTGAATTTTTCTTTTTAACAATGAACATTTTTATATTGTTATTCACATTCCATACTTACTAACAAACATTTTAAAACTATAACAATTCAAAAAATGCATTAATTACTAGAGGTGCTACAAAAGCACATATTTCTCGCGTTATTTCTAACTTATACAATTTTCCAAACGTAAGAGAGTTTACTTAAAATGTGACATGTGCTAATTTTAAAAGAGTTCTGTACTATATAAGAGAGAAAAAATTAAAAAAATGCAGCTAACATATTTGTTTAAACATTATTTAAATTTTACGAAAAATTATGCGAAGATTTCTTATATTTTTACTTCATACTACATGCGTATTACAGAAAAATTTTGTAATGCTGCAGCGAAAAACGGCAGAAAAATCTGTATTGTAGATAGCTGATATCGAAATGGTGAATAATCCGTTTTCCTACATGTAGTCAATTACTTCCTTTAAAATTTGTGTATTCAATATTCACATTTCGTGGGTCAGACAGACGAACCTTTAGCCAACAATTTTTATGTATCAAGAACCACTAAAATGTGGATTCTGACTGCAGTACGTGTTAGAAGAAGTAATTTACTACATTTGAGAACACGATTTATCGTTCGTTACTGAACCACACAATTCAATTTTTTGTCGTATAATCGACAATCGTTTGCTGCAGCACTACAATAATTTCACTTGACTACGTAAGTACATAGTAAGAAAAAAAATCCGCGACTGGCAATGAAACAAAATTAATTTATTTGTTATTCGATGCAAAACGTTAATATGTTTACTCCTTTTTCAGAAGTTTTCTTTGGCACTTTCTAAATGGCCGTAAACGAATGACAAAAAATATGAATAAAAATAAAAGTACTAAAATAACAGCTGAAATCGATGGAAGTATATCTAAATACATACTATACTGCTGTTAATTTTGTTCTTCAGACTTTCTTCCCATTACACAATAAGGGAGTGGTCATGATGGATAAAAAAAAGGGCGAAGGAAACACCTTAAATTACTGCAAACTGGCGTGGGAAGGAAATCTAATGGAAAAGCGTCCGGACGTCGAGGGAAGCCATTAAGAAGTTAATGTTAAGAAAACATAAGATAACGAGGAAGAAAGAAAACGAGCAAAAAACGCTCTCGAAAGAAAAATAAAAAGAAACGGATGAAGGGCTTTCGGAGGGAAGGCGTAGTGCCAGGCAGAAAAAGAATGGACCTTGTTACCTGGTGGCAGTGAAAAGCGAGACGGAATTGCGTTTGTCGAGGGCGAAATCTAATCAGAGGTAATATTTCCCGACGTAAAATGCGCTGATTAGTGGGACAGAAGTTCTGCGAGCACACTGCAGTATCTGGAAGACGTCATTCTTCAGGAAAGCGACAGTTGAGAGCCTAATAGGTAAGAGGGAGGAGATGAAATGGCCCGGAATTCTACAACTAAAAAATTAAAAGGAACGAATGAATTAACGTAACTCAACTAGGCTCGTTACCGTCACTTTAGATAGGCATTTACAATTGATTATCTGCTATTGCTGTTATAATAAGTACCTTCTGCAGGAAAAAATAAACAGAATTGCAATGCTATACATGACTGTATACGAAGATATACATTATTTTGTAGAACATTGCCATACTAATAACTACATACCTTATTCCCTTTCAATCTTCGATTGCAGCTCTGAATTTCAATCTTATGATCCCGGAATCACTCCTAAATATTTCGAATATCTCATTAATGTATTCAATAGGGAACGCATTAGAACTGTACGATCGCATGTTCGTAATTTTATTAATTTTAAAATAGGGTGCGACACTAACGTTCAATAATGCAAGATAAACGAAAAGTCCACGTCGGAAAATATATATTTCCATATTACGATTGCGACCTCAAAAATATATATTCTAAGAGTGTCTATGAATTCTATATTCTGTGAGTATCTAAGAATCAAAATATTGAAATATGTATCTAAAAATCAAATTCATTAGAATTAATTTCATTAGAATTGCACAAATTGTTTTGGAGAAAATCTGCAAACATGGTTTTCTTCTCAGATAATAGAGAGTGGAAACAACAACAGTTAAGAATTACAACTTGTACAGTAAAATTAACAGTGCCGGATACCGTTATTGACGACGAAATACACCAGCTACGGCAGTTCAGATGCTGGGCTTCTGAACATCTGTTAATAAGAGTCCCTGGGGTTCAAGAACCAATGGCGGCGGATATTCGAGAAGCTAATTCGAATTAATTCGCTCTGAGGAAGGAAGAGAACTCTAGCTGTCGGTTGCTCTGATCGGTGGTTTTCCGTATTTTATCCGTTCAATATCAGCAGAATGCAGGAGCAGTACCTTAATAAGCGGGCCACTAACCGCTCGCGTTCTCTTCTTTCTTATCCTTTTTCTCGCCTCTCTTTTCATGCGCGTGCACGCACGCACGCACGCACACTTACACGAACTACACAAGGCAGGAGACCAATCGGGAGCTGGTCCCGGCTGGAGCGTTACCTCAATGAGGGAGATATCTGGAAGGGGAAATCCCTCTGAAACCGACAATCACCCCGGAGCCGGATCAGAAAATCCGACAGCAGAATAATATCGCCACTTCCCGGGATATAAAGAGCACCACATTTACGAGACTAATGATCTCAGTAGTTGACGTTCCCGGAATCAATACTCGAAAACATCAGCGCGATGTTTTTAGCAGAAACAGGCGGTGATGTAGTCTTGGCGGTTGTCATAGTAGAGCCGGTCGGCCGAACGGTCGGACAGACATAATCAAACCATACTGATCTGCGCCCGACAGCCGATGTGTTCGGCCGCCCTTGGAAGAGGTCATGCGGGTGTCGTTTACCGTCGCATATTTAATCGAGTCAGGCATATCCGACAAAAACATCTGACGTCGGCCGACAGAAATCTCAGCCAAAAGCGATTTTCGCCACTGAATAGAGGATGATTCCAGCATCCGAGTGCTCTGATCGGTATATTTTCGTGGTTTCTTCGATCAACACAAACTGATTCCCGTAGTATCATAACAAACGAACCACGGACCACGCGCGATCTTTCCTTCCACTTCCTTGTCATATCTTCACCCTTTACTCACACTTTCATGTATTACGCTAGCACACATGTTGAGAGGCCAGCCGTGAGATTAGAACTTGTTCCAGCTGGGAGCCGTGCCCCGCTGGTGGGAGATATCTGAATGGGGAAAACCCCGCATGTCCACGAGTAGGTCGGAGTCGAATTTTGCCATACAGTATGGGAAGATCACCGCCAACTTGTACGTCATAAACGAACACTACACTTAAGGGACTAATCACCTCGGGAGTTGTCGCGCCCGGAAACTCTAATCAATGAATTAATCAATTAGCGAAGTACGTCTTCACTGTGATCGCCGCCTAGGGCGATGTGATGGCCTGGAGCAACGTACCTTGAGCGCGACGGGCTGGGCGGTGGCGGCGGCGGCGGCGGCGGGCGCCAGAAGCAGGAGGTCCGGCCGCGGCGCCGCCTCGCGCGGGGACGGGCACGGGGCGGAGACGGGCGAGAGCGGGTGCGCGAGCGGGACGGGAGCGGGACGGGGGCGCGGCGCGGGGCGCGGGCGAGGGCGAGGGCGGAGGCGAGGGGTCGGCGCGCCGGAAGCGCTCGCTGGTGATGGCGCCGCGGGGCGCCGCCTGCGGGGGCGGGGCGGCGGGGGCGGTGGGCGTGGGGCGGGCGCCTTCGCGTGCGCGCGATCACCCGCGGCGGCGGCGCGGGCGCCACGCCCCGCCCGCGCCCACGCCGCCGGCCCCGCCCCGCCGAGACGGAGAAAGCGGGCGTCCGCGGCCGGCTTGAGTGGGCCCATCGCCACGGCCGGCGAGAGCGAAGGCATGCTGAGGCGAGCGGACTCCAGCGGCCCCGAGGGCTCCTCGTCCACGGCCGCATGGCTGCAACACACAAGCGACACCGCCGTCAGTCAACAACTTCGCATTGGGGAGGCGACATCGCCAGCACGACATTCAAACACACGACACCGCGTTCACTCAACAACTCCGCATTGCGGAGGCGACATCGCCAGCAGGACATTCAAACACACGACACCGCGTTCACTCAACAACTCCGCATTGCGGAGGCGACATCGCCAGCTTGTCACAGACAACGCACAACAACACCGCGTTCACTCAACAACTCGGCAAAGGGGAGGCGACATCGCCAGCATGACATTGGCAACACACAATAACACCGCAGTCACTCAAAACTCCGTGCTGGGGAAGCGACATCGCCAGATATTGACAACACACAAGCGACACCACGTTCACTCAACAACTCCGCATTGAGGAGGTGACATCGCCAGCAAACATTGAGAATGCACAACGACACCGCGTTCACTCAACAACTCCGCATTGAGGAGGCGACATCGCCAGCAAGACATTTATCAAAACATGCATGTACAAAATTAAAGCAGCGATTTAAAAAAGGCGTACTAAAACATTGATTGTTTAATCATTGTGGTTTTAAAACCGCATTATTTATCATTATTGTTAATCCGAGAGGAGTAATATGATGGTAGTCGCGTGTGTTAATTTTTAATTGTGATTGAGCGGACACAATGAGTAAAAAATGATCAGAAAATTTAACAAAGCTTTTTATTATCTGATAGGATTATGAAAAAATAACAGATGTATTTTGTTTATCAACGAAATAACGATTTTAATTAATTTTTGCGCTCCGTCACTTGGTCTGAAGAATGCCCATTGTATGGATATCTAAAAATATAACCGTTTTTTTTATCGTACTTTTTTCATTCGAAAATAAAAATATCAGTCAGTCACGTAAAAAAATCTAATACAAAACATTGAAGATAAAAAATGTAGGCTTAAAATAATCTATTTCTATCAACGATTTTATTGAAATGCCTATGTTTCAACTTCAACATTGATGTTGAATCCCTATTCCGCATGGGGGCTTCAGGGGGCTGTCACACACTGAACAACAATCACAGCAACTTCAACCAGAACCCTTTCTTTTACGCAAGTGAGAGGAATGGTTAGGCGTCATAAAAAAGACAACTAGAAGAGTACAATCACTGGAGGAAGATTGTACATGTCTCAACCGTAGGCTTTTATGTTGCATTAAACGCCTGCGGCAATGACAAAAAATTTCACTATGATTTAATTACGACTTTTTTTATTTGCTAGTGCACCATTGTCATTTTGAAACTTTTATTGCTTGTCTTGAAATAAATTATCGTGACATATTGTCTTTACAAATTATCTTCCCTAACTAGCATAGACCTATGTTATATTCACCTGTATACCTATGTGTGTATTCAAGTGTGCGATTGTACGTGTGTATTTTAGTGTGCGATTGTACGTGTGTATTCAAGTGTGCGATTGTACGTGTGTATTCAAGTGTGCGATTGTACGTGTGTATTCAAGTGTGCGATTCTACGTGTGTATTCAAGTGTGCGATTGTATTCAAGTGTGTGTGTGTGTGTGTGTGTGTGTGTGTGCGTGTGTGTGCGTGCGTGTGTGTGCGTGCGTGTGTGTGTGTGCGTGTGCGTGCGTGCGCGCGCGCCCCCTTCCGTCGAGACGGAAGGCAGAGCGGCGAGTCAGCCTGGCTGACGCTTGTCTTTCCCTTTTGCCCCAATTGAGCTGTCACAAAGAATGACGCCCAGAGTGATACATGCCTGCTAATCTGGCGTTATTTTGCCACGCGGAAGATTCATTTGACGTGGCCGGGGCGGGGCACAACGCCATGGCGAGTAGCCAGGGAAGTCCGTTTCCCTTCGACCATTCGGGGCAGATAGCGGGGGCGGACTTTTTGGAGGAGAATCGCAGAACCTCTGACTTACGACCCCGCGAGCTGCGGGCCGCTTAAACGAATGCGTAAAAGCTACGTTTAGATCTCGACGGGCTGGGATTTTTTTCGAGTACCGGTGAATGCTGCCAGTTTTTTGACCTAAATGCACTCTTTAGTTATTCCGATAGAGAGTTTTTATTACGTTACATGATGCGTCATGATTCATTCATGATTATATTTCATCTTTAGCCCCGCGACTTACGACCCTGCGAGCTGCGGGCCGCTTAAACCAATGCGTAAATGCTACGTTTAGATCTCGACGGGCTGGGATTTTTTTCGAGTACCGGTGAATGCTACCAGTTTTTTTTACCTGAATGCACTCTTTAGTTATTCCGATAGCGAGTTTTTATTAAGTTGCATGATGTATCACGATGTATTCATGATTATACTTCATCATTAGCTCATTTATGAAGTTACTCGTTTCTTTTTTTCACTTCCTTTTCTTCACGTATAAGCGAAAGAGTAATCACTTAATACCTATTGCTTCTTACAGAACCTTAGAGCATAGACGGGAATAAGGAGTTTTGCTTTTTCGCCTCAATTACATTTTGATTATTCATTATTTTTATTCGTTACCCTCATTAACTTTTTTTGTTAGCCATCCCTTCTCTACTGTCGTTGATGAAAATAACGGGGAAATATAATGATTCTGTGAAGTAATGTTGAAATATTTTGGTGACTAGATGTAGAAAGAAGTTCTCAATGTAAATACAGAACAATGAACGTCATGGAGACTTTTCTTTACTGTACGCAAAAGTGAAACACATCCAATATAACCGGGGTCTAAAACCGGAACAAAACTGAAAATTTCCATTGGAGCATAAACTTTTCAACTAAGACAAAACAATGCGCGTATAGTTGGGAATTCAACCACGAAAGGAAATAAGTAGAAGGCAAATGAGGAACTGCCCAGAATAAACACTTTTCCAATTTAAAGATGAATTAATTTGCACCTCTAAGGAAATTCTGCGGCTTCATTCCTATGGGGATGACTATGCAAATGATAAGGAATGATAATTTATATAAGAGTGTACGAACAACTTTTGATAACAAACCGGAAGTGTTATAGTGCCGTAAATACATTAATATTACATTTGAAGATATTTTTTTAAATTTCCACGCTACGTTGTTTTTGCCTCTTCTCATAATTAAACAATGAAGTCGTTTATATTCAATTTATTCAGACCCGATTCACACTATCGTTACGAACAGAATTTAAAAAATTCCGTTTACACATATACACAATAAAATCAAGTTAGTAATCATGATAGTTAAACCTAAAAAACGCTGAGTTCATAATTAAATGAGGGAAATCAAGATTCTGCGCTTAAATTTAGGAAGTACTTTGAAGAGAATAGTTGCAAAGTTTCATGAAAACAAGTGCTCGTTAAGTTCACAAGAGCCTCAGCAAAAAGGACGCCATTTTAGATGATGCGCTGAAAATGCAAGAAAGTTAAGTGGAGTAAACGAAATTGGAAGCAAAGCTCTCTACCCACGGATTTATACGCTTAAAACAGAAACTAGCTTGCAGATTTTGCTTGAGACATTCAGTAACTTTTAAAAAGATAATTGCATCTTTCACTCGTATCTTCCAGCGAGAAGGCATTTCGACATGAAAAGTTGTTTTTGGTGTTTTTAGTAATTGAACATAAATTAAAGAACATAATTATTACATGTTTAATTTAAAGCAATTTTTTACAGCTTAGTGTTAAATCTGTGTTGTCTGAGAAATACGAGTAACATGCTATAGGTTTTCCATTACTGCCATTAATTTTATTGTGACGTCAGATCTTGTTTGTAGAAAACATCTAACATGCTTTTGCCTATAATTTAAATAAAATTAACGCTCGTATTAGAAGTAGAATAATACTACATATTTGAATAATTATCGTAAATAACTAAATGAATAATTAATATTAATAACCCATTTTACTTTTAGGGGAAAAATAGAAATTTTGGTATTTATCCACAAGAATATCTTAAAATTGTTTTCTGAATGTTCACAATTGATTTTAAAATTTTATCGTTGTAACAAGAGAAATAATGGAAGAAAGTGTGCAAATCGGTTAGTAACAGAGGGCAGAAAGCAGTTGGTTTCCTTGTTGGCGTTCTTTCGTTCTGTAGCAGTAAAGAAGAGTTAAGTAGTACGTGAGCTGGCAAACAAAACACTGAATTGCGCTGCGTTATCTGTTTGGCAGAGACGTAGCGTTCGTAGCAAGGCTTTATTTGAGCATACAAAACATTGGAGGTTAGGGAGAAGGTTTTAATAAATTATTTCCTGCCATCCTTATTCTACAAGAATATTGCGTCAACAGGGAGTCTGTAATAAATATTTCCAATAGGTAAAGTGTATTAACGATACTGACGATGCTGTCGATATCTTTCCACTGGAGACAATTTCACTTCCACTGCCCAAATGTTTGTAAAATATTGAGGGAAACCACATTCAATTAACACAGTCACTCAAAGAAAATCAATGAACGGCACAGAACTATATTCCTTGATACGGAATATTAATTCATTTACGGTCACAGACATTTTTCAGATTCACAAAACGATAAGTACCATACGATGGCCCTTGCCGAATATTACAGTACAATCCGCTTAGCAATATTCCTACTTTGCTTCTAACTGGGCAAAAAGGTTCAAAATTCGATACTTTACCTTGCTAATGTCCACCAAATCAATTTTTAAGTAATTTTATATTGCCTTTATTTCTACCACCAAAAAATACTTTTCCTTTTTTCGATGATTGGTTCAAAGGTATCGTGAACGGGAAAACATTTTTAAAAAATCGAAGGCGAAAAACCTAACACTCGTATGATGTCTGTGTATCGCGTGTTGGAGACGCTCAGTGAATACGCGTGGTGGGTAGTGAGTGAAAGAGAAGGGTGCGAAAAAGATATTTGTTGTGATGTACTTGCAAAAGGTAATTGATGTATGTTGAGGGATAATATTATTGAGAATATTTATGAAGCAACAAATTAATTGTATTTCAACGAGTTATATTGATTGATTGGTGATTACGACGTGTCAACTGTTACGTCATTAATCACGTAAGTGTAGTTCATGTATTTTCCTCGGGGAGGTGCCAGTGATTTCACCCAGCGTGAGGTTGCAGTGACCATCCCGTCGGCTAGCGGGTTTTTTTCCAGGTATCTCCATGAACAGAGCACCGCCCCAGCGGGCTAGCTCTAAACTCCCGCACTCACGATGTGTGTGACAGCGTAGCGCATGTAAGTGAGGGTAAGTAAGGTGGAGGATAGGATAAGGAAAAGGAAGGAAAGATCGCGCGCGCAATGCGCGAGCCCGCTTTTTAGGTTGCTGCTCCAGCAATCGCCGGAGAGACCACGGAAAACGACCGATCCAAGCAGCCGGCCGCTACAATTCTCTTCCAAACACCGACCTAGCTTTCTTGCTAATGTCGATAATCCTGCCACCGTCGAAACTCGAATCTAGGACCCTCTCGGCCAGATGCACTTCAGAGACATTTGATGCCCTGATCCACCTCTCCCGATGTGAATATTTGTGATGCAATTAATTCTTAATTGTATTTCGATGCTTTCCTTGCTATTTAGTATCTGCACACAGCCAGGTCTTTTTCTCCTCAGAGTTGGGCGAGAAGCTAGTGTCCCTCGCGGCCGCGCCCAGCCGGCCGCGCGCCGACATCTGTGTCAACTCCGCTCTTCCGGCGTCGTTGCCATGGCGACCCGAGGGTTATCTTACCCCCTGGCTTCTACTACTTTCGTATGCACTGCAATTAAGGTTTGCGGGGTCCCAAGGCTCGACAAGGACTTCTCGCTGTTGCGTCCCGACAGACTGCAAGTACGCTAGAGTGGGGGAAGCGTTTCCCAAACTTCCCCCTCCCCAAGAGCTATTATGCACTTCAACATGTGACATGTTAACTAAGTTCGGCGAAGTTTGTAATCTCCTGTTTCCTCTGGTGTTTGCGGTCTGGTTTGAACAAGATCAACAACCGAACTGATGTTCTTCTCCCAAATGCTTGGATCGAGAGGGATACTGCCCTTGTAATTCCTTGATGAACGAAAAAGACTAGAGAAGGTAAACTACAATTCCTAACTCCTTGTTCCATATAACAACAATTCTCTCAAAAAGAAGTAAACCTCTGTCCATGACATACCAATATTTATATCGATTGTTCTTTAAAACATATTTTTAATAATAGAAAAAATAGGAAATATTAATATGTTATACAATAAAAATATCATTATAATATATCTTTAAAATTTTATCATATTATTGAAATGTAACTTTCTACGCATCCTTTATTTAGAAAGTCTATTGGATTTACGGATTGAATAAAGATATCTTTACCATGAGTATATTATATAATGCTAGAACGATATGGTTGATATTTGTGTTTAGTGAATGGTTTGCTAATTTATAACAATAATTTCCTCGGCAAAATAAAATATTAGGGATTTTTTTCTTCTAATGCTCTTGTTCAATACGCCAGCGCATAGAAGTGTTAAGAATGCACATAAATTTCACATTTGTTCTAGAGAAATGAAAACAAAAATTCCTATGCAATACGTGTTTCGTGGAGTTAGGATATATTTAAATAGCAATTAACTTCTACATTAAATTATAATGATCGTAAATTGGAGGTAAAATTAAAACGTACGCATCTGTAATATGTTTTCGTGAAAATTAAAAATTAATGAATACATTCAAGAGCAAGAGAAATATAGACGTTAATTATGCGAACCATTTTATTAACGTGCGCGTGAGCTGCAATTTATGTTAATGATTTCAAGAGTCGTTCAGGTTCGTGACTTTGTGGACACTGGATCAGCGAAAGTAACCTTTTAAATTATGAGAAAACTCATCAAACATTTATAAAATCTCTGACTTGCTGGGTGGTAGAGTGCTGGTTGGTTGAGTGTAATATTAATCATGTGTCACGGGATCTCCTTCAAAGAAAAGAAATGAGAAACGTTGTATATATAATTTGTATATAGTCATTGAAGAGAAAAAATCAATAACGTCTCAACTACGTCTCTTAAGTTTCCAAACATTTATTTTGTGACACTATCAGAAAATACACACAGCCAGATCCTTTACATAATTTAACATGTAAATGTTTTTGCGCTTTCTGGTATTGGGCAATACGACAAAACAGTATGTAGGCAACCCGCGAGACGGTCATGTGTATACACTGAGTGGATTGCCTACATGCCCCTGATACACCTGAGTGGAATTCTCGCCCGATTATTCATTGCTATTGAATATTTGTTTTGTCATGTTATTGCTATTGCGTATTTTGTTAGGAAATGATGTTTGTTCAAAGTTCTTATGGTGTCGCTGAGCGATAGCAATTTTCTGTATGTTAATACGCAAGCAACACCAATTACTTTCCTGTGCTTTGCGAGAGCAGCTTCCTTACTGTGGGAATCGCATCTATTGGAGTTACGAGAATATCTCCGATCGTGTTGGAAGTAGGTGAAACCCTGTCATCTCAACTCGATGATATATCACTCAGATCAATGATTAACTAGCACTTCCAATGACGGACCATATTCTCTCGTACCGTCGCCCGGACCAGGGTCTTCAAAGTACAAGATTTCTTCGAATTGAATTTCATGCCTTACAGTCAAAACGTATCTTATATTGAATAATAAAATGAATAATACCCATCATTTTTGACGTCATAGTCATGACGTCATGACTTCAAATCGACTCAAATACACATCATAGTAGACTTTAAATCAACGTGGGGAAGAATTTATTTTAACATTTATACGCGATATTTTCAAGTTTGAACAATGATCTAGTTAGTTGCACAAGAACATATATCGATGGACACTGTGTAAAGTCGGTATGTTGATAAATTACAGACCTAAAATTATATGCATTACTTTTCACATTATCGTCTACTATTTAGTAATACGGATGCCCCTGTACCTTGTTAAAGCTGAATATTTTATAAATTAAAAAATATCGTACTATTTCATTTGATTAACATACTAACAGATATTTTTCCATTTTCTTCCCTTGATTTAACATTCTATAGGTTACAGAGTTGATTATTTGAAGGAAACAAGAATTTTATTTGAATTCAAGGTTGTAGTTAATATCTTCTTATTTAATACAAATATACTACAATGGATTTGTTTTTCCGGTGAATGTCTTCTGAGATTTTCATTATGACGCCAGAAACTATGAAGCTGTTTGTGGTACCAGTGGGCCTTGACTTACGAAAGTAATTTGTTTACGGATGTGAATCTTCACCGTTAAAATTTAAAAAAAATATACCCAGGATTTAATGTTTTTCTGTGCAGGTTAACGAAAGAATTTCGATAAAATGACAGTCAACATTACAACCCATGAGAAAAATTTGCAGATTTACGCCCTAGCTTGAAGATTTTTACTCTAATAACAATATAAATGAAAATCGCGATGATTTTGGCAGTATGTTCTATAAAACTGTTGCTGGAGACACATATCACGAAGAAATTATGTAACTCGACTTTGCACATTTTTTTAACTTTTGTACACAATTTTTTCCGTTATATAAAGTCGCATCAACATCTAGCTCATTAGGATTACTGAAATTAACAGAATGGTAACTTTGAAGATGGCATGATATGGTAATGATAGGGGTGAAAGGACGAACACAAATACAACACTGCCGAGGCGGGACTGGAACCCACGATCGTTTAGTCCGAGATCACTACTACACTACTGCCTTAACGAGCTTGGCCATCCAGACGACAAGTACACGAGATAAACTCGGAAGGTGGTGGTGTTTATATCCCGGTCTGGCGTTGACCTACACGTCGCATCACAGATTTCCCTCCCCAAGTATCTCCCCCGCTGTAATAAAGCATCCGGCTGGACTTCCGCCATGACAATATGTATATAGTGCATGTGCAATATGTATATGTATATATATGTATATATATGTATATATATATATATATATATATATATNNNATATATATATATATATATATATATATATATATATATATGGGCTGAGGACAAGCCAAGGAAGAGGAAGGAAAGGTCGCGCGCGTTCGTGGTCCGTTTGTTAAGGCATCACTCGGGCATTCACCGGTTAAATTTAGAGAAAGCGATAAAAACTACCGATTACAGGAGCCGGCCGCTAGAATTCTCTTCCAGACAGTGGCTGATATCGGCCTAATTATGCAGCCGAGCAATTTCGAGAAACCAACCATCTTTCTTCGGCGCCCGCGGCGAATGTCTCCGCCAGGAGCCACTCGCGAGCGCGCGGAAGTTGGCGCAAGTTGTGCGAACCTGTCACTCGGGATTAGCACAGCCAGCGAAACCGCCACTTCGGAAGGACTGGGGATTGCGCGGGCCATTTCTGGGCTGTTATGGGGATTAGCGTTCGTGGCGAAGGGATTGGTGATGACGTATTGTTGGAAGGCGAACCGCTGAGAGAGCCATGCACAAGGCGGAGCTGCAGCGCGCGGGAGGAGCGGGGGAGGAGGAGGGAGGAAGGGTGCGGTGAATGAGTCTGGCGCCGCGGAGGTAGGGATGTGTTGAGTCTCTCGAGCTGAGGCTAAAAGCAGGTAGAGGGAAAGAAGAAACAAGTTCATGGCATGCTCTCTGTAGATAGTGGAAAAAGTTTTGGTTGTTAGGGAAATACGCTACTAAAATATAATGTACCGACTTTTTTTTAAGTTTGAAGTTTTTTAGATCCTTGTAAAGTTTCGGAAATATGGAATTATAAAATATTGAAATACCAAGTACTTTTTGAGAAATGAGAGACAAAGATGAATGAATTATTATTATTATTATTATTATTATTATTATTATTATTATTATTATTATTATTATTATTATTGTTATTATTATTAACTTCAAGAACATTATATTTCATGAAATTTATTTTCACGAATATTTGGAGTTAAGAAATTGAAATATTATTAACAATGATTGTTGCATTTAATGCGAAGTACATTAATAATAAAGGAAAACTAATTTAAGTTCATGCTAAACTACTACATAAAAATAACTTCATTGACGTTACTGAGAACAACACAGTCAGCCTTTCACAAAAGAAATTAAGAATAATGACAACGCTGTTCATGTGCATTTCTTGATGGAATGAAACATGGAGACAAGGAAATATGATTACGGATCTAGATTAAATTTAACACGGACAGTATTTGCTCTACAAGCTGATCCCCCCAACCCTCGACATCGCTGTTTCTCCAGGCGGTTAATAAACCTATTTTGCGCGCACGCCGCACGAGAAGCCTTTAAGCGCAAGAACCCGACGGCATGCAGACGTCTCAAGCCGCGTCGAGTGCCTTCGGATCGACAGACGAGAATGGTGAGGGCGGGTGGTGAAGGGTGAGGATGGGGGTGGAGGAGATGAAGGGAAGGGTCGACGGGAGAAAGGGGGTGAAGGATGTGGATGAAAAGGAGTGACGGGGGTGAAGGATGGTGAAGGAGGGTGAAGGGGAGCGGGTTGAAAGGAAGCGGGTGGAAGGGGCGAGGGTGGAAGGGGCGAGGGTGGAAGAGGCGAGGGTGGAAGGGGCGAGGGTGAAGGGGCGAGGGTGGAAGGGGCAGGGTGGAAGGGAGAGGGCTGGAAGGCGAGGGTGGAGGGCAGGTGGAAGGTGCGAGGGTGGAAGGGAGAGGTAGAAGGGAAGGGGGAGGGTGGAAAGGGGAGAGGGAGAAGGGAAGGGGGAGGTGGAAGGGAAGGGGAGAGGTAGAAGGAAGGGGGGAGTGTGGAAGGGAAGGGGAGAGGGTGGAAGGGAAGGGGAGAGGGTGGAAGGGAAGGGGAGAGGGTGAAGGGGGAGGGAGATGCTGAGAAAGGCCGCGTCGCATCTGAATGTGGCGTAACGGGCAACGCGCCCTTTCGCGCCGTGCGCCGCCCAGAGAGGCAGGAAGGGGCGCTGCGCGACTGCCAAGGCGACGGAGCGAAGCGAAGGAAGCGCACAATTTCCACAAAGGACACGCGACCAAATTACGCAAAGAAGGCGAAAATGTTGGGGTTGAAAAAGTTGATAAAAATGGGGAATTATCAACAATGAGGAAAATTGATAAAAATAAAATAAATGAATACAGGCAAAATGAAAAAAGATAAGAAAGGCGTAAATATAAGAATTGTACGAACAAAGGTAGGATTCAAATCAAGAAGGAAAATAAAAGAAATGCAAGGATGATGGTTTTTACAAAGGCCGTGTAACGCAATTACGATAAGACAAGAAAAGGATAAATGTTGGTAGAAAGGCAAGGACAAATGAGAAAAGGACGTCGATAAAAACAATCGAAAGGAGAATAGATGCAAAGGAAAGGCGAAAACATTAGAATTGGGCGGATAATGTTAGAATTCAAATCGAGAACCCCCCCCCCACAAAGAATATAAAGATGTAATATACAAGAAGGATTTTAAAAGTTTTGTTTTTAATGAAAAAGCACATTTGGACCAATAAGATTTTCTTGTGTATTATTAGATTACAGTACATGCTAAGAGAATTGTGCAGATCCAAGTAGCTCTCAATCAGTTGCGGATATAAGCGTAGTTATATCTCCGACTTTCATTCCCGGAAATACGAAACGGTTTTCCATTTTCGGAGAAGGGTTATCAACTTTTCGTGCAACTTCTCTCATGAAATGAAGCCACGCAAATGCAATGAAAATCGTGTTATAAAACGCGGGAATGGTATTTGCGAGATTGGAACATCAACAGTATAGGAATCACAAAACTGCTTTGGACTCCAACACGAAAGTGGGACACGACGACGCTCGTCAGAGACATCAAGTTGGACCCCGACGGAGAAGACTCGACGATCAACGCATGTACATTGCCTCAGAATAAATGTTACTAACTTCTAGGGTATGAAGAGGAGCCACAACTGCCATATTGGCAGTTCACACGAGATGGAAAATTCCATATGACCAATTACAGATATGAAAATAGAGATTGTGCCCTAAATTGGTAAGCACCTGGTGATTGGTAGGATGAGATGAATACAAAAATTTATCATAATGTCGGCCCAGAAGTTTGATGCTCGCGTGGCAAAGGCGATGCACGTTATAATGATCAAAGCAGAGAAATGTTGACAAAAATATTGTCATTGTAAGTAGGCAGGTGCTCTGACAGTTGAAACTACCAGTGAAACCGCATTGGAGATTGAGTTTCCTACCAATTAGGGGCTCGATCTGAAAACTTCCACGCGTTACTTTGTTGTATAAGATTTTACATCTAATGTGTATTGACCAAATTTTGATACTAGCTACTTCGCTAAATCGAATTCAGCCGCCGCGGAGACTTCTACCATCTGCTACTCTGATAGGTAGTTTATCGTGGTTCCTACGACCAATACCAGGTGAATGCCGGAGCACTAACCACAAACGGGTCACGGATTCCGCGCGCGGAGCTTTGAGTTTGTCCCAACTGAGGCGGTGCTGCGCTGGTGGAAGATACCTGGATGAGAACCTCCTCACGGCGACGACGGATTTTACCTTCCAGCAGGGGAAAATCACCCCACCTCCCTCGATAAACACACGCACTATTGTTACGGAACTAATAAACTTTGCAGTTGACACGTCCGTAATCTATCAATCAACTTATTGACAAAACGTGATCACGCCTGACCCCTAAATGCCTTAGAAGTTTGTTGTGAACCATTCTGTACGTATGTCCCTGGAATCGTGATCTGCCCTGGCGAAGCAAGCTGGGCGCAAACACGGCGACAGTGGCTGGGAGAAGAGCAGCAGATGCCGGTCTTCGAAGAGGGAGGGGCGTCTGTAGGCGAAGGAGCAATGAAGAGTTTACGCCGAGAGCGAAGTGGGAGACGGAGATGGAAATGCGGGCTCGGAAGCGCTGGGCTGGCGGGGGACGGCGACGCCGGAAACATGGAAATGGGGCGGGGGCGGTAGCGGAAGCGTCGTCCGGGCGGAAGCAACGAGGGCGGGGCGCTGGCGCGGGGAACGGGGGTGGGACGGGGGCATGGCGTGGGAGTTAAAAGGGGTCTGTTGCAGGCGTCCGGGGCGAGAAGCAGAGGCGCGGCGCGGAGGCGAGGCACTGTGGAGGCTCGAGTTCAAAAAAGGGAGAGAGAAATGACGTGGGACAAGTCAGCAATGAGGGACGGGAGATCTGGAAGCGAGGACGGGTGCAGCTCGAAGAAGGAACACAAGCTCTAAGCGGCCAAGGGGCACATGGAAGAGGGGAATGACTGGGAGGTTTGAATGTGAACTGGAATGGCATATGAAGCGGAACATGAAGCGAGGCGGGACGTGAGACGGGACAAGACGTACGTAAGGACGGGACGTTTGGTTAGTCGTGATGTGACGGGAGGTGAAACGAGATGACAGGCGGGCTGCTGCGGGATGTGATGCGGAATGGCTAGGGACGCGACACAGTGTGGAGAGAGCAGTGATGTGGGGAGATCGGGCCGTGAGGCAGATGGAAACGTGACGTGTTGCGGGACGTGTTGCGAGACGTGTTGCAGGAAGTGGTTGTATCGTGCGGGGAATTATGTGGTGTGGAACGGAACGTTACACGGGATGATGTAGAGTGGACGTGGATCGAGACGTGATACGGGGTAATGAAAAACTGAAGAGAGATGGAGAGGAACGTGATAGAGTTGTGCGGGACATGAGGCGGTGTGGAGTCGGACGTGATACGGAGAGGTGCGGGACGTGGCGCTGGGTCGTGAAGCGAGGCGCGGCATGCGGCGCTGTGTCGGTCGGGGACGGTGGCAGGCGGAACGAAAGTGTGCCAGGGAAGCGCGCACGTGGGCATAGGCGGTTATGCATACAGTGGTAGACCGCAGGAGAGGTGGCTGCAGGAGCGCCGAGGCGAGGAGAAGCGAGCAGGAGGGTGGGAGAGAGACCACGTTTCGGTGCAAAGGCGAGGCACGGAGCAGCGGGGGCGGCCCATCGTGGGCGCGGCAGCCGCCGTCGCATCCCAGAGGCGCTGGACCGTACGGTGACTGTGCGCTCTTAAGGGGAGCGACCGTCGGCCCGCGTCGTGGCCCGCTTCTGTCTCGCGCGCTTCTCGTCTCTCGCGTCTCGTTCTCCGCGCTCTCGTCTCCGCCGCGTTCTCGTCTCGGTTTCGTCCTCGCGCTTCTCGTCTCCGCTCGTCTTTCGCGCTCGTCCTGCCCCGTCTCCGCCCTCGTCTACGCCCTCCGTCTCCGCCGCGTTCGCCGCTCTCGTCCTCGCCTCTGATCTCGTTCTCCCTGCTCTCGTCCCGCCTCGTCCGGCCCTGCGTCCGCTCGTCGCTCTGTCCCGCTCTCGTTCCGTCTCGTCCGGCTCTCGTCCCCGCTCTTCGTCCCGGCTCGCTCGTCCCCGCTCTCGGTCCCTTTCGTCCGCTGCTCGTCCGTCTCGTCCCGCTCTCGTCCGGCTCTGTCGCGCTCTCGTCCGCTCTCGCCCGGTTTGTCCCGCCTTCGGTCGCCGCTCTGTCCGCTCTCGTCCCGTCTCGACCCGGCCGTGCCCGTCCGTCGCGTCCCCGTCCGTCGCCGTCGCCAGTCACGTCGCCGTCCCCGTGCCCCGTGCTCTCCGTCGCCGCTAGTTCCCGGTGCCGGTCCCGTCGCCGTCCCGTCGCCCGTCCCCCGTCGCCGTTCCGCCGCTCCGCGTACGCACCGTCTCCTCGCCGCGGCGCGCCACGCCGTATCTGGAAAATTTCACGGGCTCCCTTTGGAGGGGCCGCGCGGCTCAGCGCCGGATAAGCCTAATCTGCCTGCGAAGCAGCCGCTGCCGGAGAGCGAGCGCGTGAGGGAATTCGCCTGCCAGAGGGGGCCAATTCCGCGTCGCCCCACACTCGCCTCGCTGCGCGCCGTTCAAGCGGATCCTTTATCACAAGGATGTAAACCCCTCAATAGAGTGCAATTGGCGCGCTCAGGGTAATAACGGCAGATTCCAGCCGACATCTCGTTTTCAGTTAGAAATTTGACGGTAAACTTCTGACACGTACCTATCATACGGTGAATTATAAAACGAATTGGGATACATCAAAACACAACTCCACCTTCAAAAATTTGTCGGGAGTGTAAGTGCACGAGAAAGTCATTTTTATCAAAAAATCTTTGGTTGGGTATACCGTTATTATTTTGAGCGCCACAATTGGTAAGGATCTTATACGACCTTTCCTGCCAAAAAACGATTTAAGAGTAGTACCTGGAGTCTCTGTGGCCAATAGATGTTACATGTGGAATGACTATTAGTTCATTGGTACATTAGAAACAATTAAATTCATAGCTGTAGATGGCATGACTAAATAAAAAAAATCCGAAGGATTTGAAAATATTCAAAAATGTTTACTAAACGAAGTAACTTCATCTGAATTGTAGGAATCCGAGTTTACTACTGATGGCATAATAGTAGGTAAACATTGTGACAGACAATTTAAAATATCAATTTCGAACGTTTCGAGGAGGGTTAATGAGGGGCAAACATTGACATGAATGGGACGGGAAGCGGAGACCATTAGCCTAAAAGCCATTACGGACAACATGCGCTACTTGTCAACCCAAAATATCCAAACCTACAGGGCCAACACTACATCCTAAAGGACAATTAATTATTTTAACCCCTTTTGTAACAAATTTTAGGTCTTAATTATTGCCTCTTTGTGGAATGTATTTCGAATGTTTGTTTAGGGTAAGGTCTAGTAAATACGCAACGTACCTTAGACACATATCCCATGAATATGCAACAAAAGAACCAGGAAGCATATGAATGAGCTTTGTCAGTGTTACTGGTGCTGTTTAGATGTAATATGCCCCTACGCCAGGTGTGATTGGAGAATGTAGTGTGTGAAACAATTAGCGCACTATCTTCTATTATTACCGTTGTAACAACAGGGATAGTTATATATAAATTACAATTACAAAGCAATTGTGATTACACCATTAATAATTCCACATAATAATTGTGCTATTACTTGATGTCAAAATCCTGTATCCTTTTTCGTGGCGATTTATTGATTCATGAAAATAATTAAATTACATTGTATCAGTTTTTTACTAGCTCTACACTTGATTGAAATATAGATTTTATAGAAAAAGGGAGAAGACGCTACAAGTGTATGCGCTCTTTTGTGACCTTATTAGAGAAATTACTTATCTGCGTAGAAAATTAGCCTAGAATTTTCAAATTTATTTTTGGAATATTCTATCAAATGTGAGGAGAGAGCGACGAGAGGAATAAACAGAACCTCAATAGTATTTGTCATTTTTTTTCCTTTTAACAATTTGCCGTCTCGCAACGTCAAGCAAAGCCCAACCACAAAATCACTTTTTTCATGAATTATTGAAGCATAAAAACTAAATAAAAATGTTAAGAACGGTTTACTCAAAGGAAACAACAAAATTCATTTCACGAATAAGGCAATCTCAGGAAGTTGGCCTTTGAGCGCACCAGAACAATTGTATTGTACAATTTCTCTTTTGACAACGGAGGAAAATTTCACGTACAATTTTCCTTTTAACAAAGGCGTAATTTCACAAATTACTTGCATTTCATCTAAAGTCTCATTACTCAAATGTGACGAAGAGAACGCGATTTGTGCCAATGCTAATTTTCGCTCTGCGCGGCCAACACGTGAGATAAAGTGGCTCATTAATTTTCCATCAGCAAAACAAAACACTTTAACGACGAGCCCCTTCAGCTTTTATTACAGCTCAACATAAAGCTTTAGCATAAAACGTCTCATAGTGAAAGATGTTATTTAACACCAATGAAGATTTTGAAGTACTCTACTACATATACTATTACACACTAATAATACTTTGGGACATAGTAAAAAAAAAGTAATGTATAAAACGACCTAAACGACCTAGTATATATTACGTGGATAGCAATTGATATTTCCAGACACAATGGTCCCGTTAGCGTAGTGAATGTTTTCTCGCGAGAGGTGGCAATGTTCCTCCCTTCAAATGGTGAGAGAGGCGAAAATCCAAACGCCGACCTATTTCCCCATCCAGGTATCTCAACCAGCGGGCACCGCCCCAACAGCCGCGACAAGCTCTCCATTCCCGATAGGAGTGGTAGTGTAGGACATACAGTGTTGCATGAGAAAGGTGAGAGGTTACGACAAGTAAGAAGAAGAAATGCGCGTAGTCCGTGGCCCGTTTGATAGGGCACTGCTCCGGCATACGCCTGACATGAATCGGAGGCACCATGACTAACTTGCGTTCAGAGTCGCTAGCGAGGAACGAGCGGGTATTGTAGTGTTATAAGGACGTTGCAAGAGTTCTGTAAGATATTTTGTTGGTAAAACTGAAGATATTTGTATTAATTATTTCATTGATATAATTTCATGACAGACAAGTCATGATCATAATTATCTCTCTCTTCAACACGTTTCAGCACACTCCGTCTGTCTGTGCTCATTGGTTTCCTCTCCATTCTCTTCCCCCTTAAGACAATTAAAATTGTCGGGTTAGGGCAGTTACCCGTTGCACAGTGGTCAAACTGCACTCCTACTACCACCCGAGTTCGATCCCTGGCGGTTTAGAGTGGAATTTATGGTAGACAAAACGGCTTCGCGGCAGAGTTATTCTCAGGGTACTCCCAATTTCCTTAACATGTATTTTACCGGAATGTTCCACCATCATTCCCAACCATATCTATCATTAAGAACCATTTCGCTCTCAAGGAACACAGTGGCGTCAAGACGATAACCGAGGAAGTAGCTGAGTAAAACTCTGGGTACCTCAGCAGGTTATCGATAGGTAGGGACCCGGCCTGGTGAACTAAGAGAACGTCGAAATAGTGAGGTAATGGAGTTCGCCCTTTTTTCAAGGCGCTAATGACGGATGATAAGGAGTGGATGCAAGGGCGAGCGGGGCGAGGAAGCAGCAATTTAGAAGTTGACTTCTGAGAGAAACAACACTGTTTCTATTTTAAATTGTCTTGTTTCCCTTACACATAGCCCAACTCTGTCATGAATATTCTTTATTTCTAGGCTGAAACATGCTCTATTCAACTCCTATTACTCTTTATGATCCCGCTGCTACAACAACAGTTTTCAATTAATATTTCTACGACTTAGAACAACTTTTATTTCTTACATTTTCCACTCTTGTAATGGTTTTCATAATTCTCCAAACTAACACTTCATATGATTCCAACCTTCTTTCCATATTTATTCTCAATTTCTTTCATACAAAAATAGTGGTGTCATTTACGTCTGAAAAACCGAGAGCGAAATTTCATACGCATCAGAAACAATGGCAGGGCGAGCACAGCCAGGGCGCAATTGGAGAGCAGAGATTGAATAAATAATTTAATTACTTCGGCAGCAGCGAATGTGGACAAATGGACGGCGTACAGCCTGTCATATCAGACACAAGCCGCAATATCGCAGATACAATAAACGAAGTTAAAGCGTCCAGTTCCTCGGGCGAACTTCGAATCTCGTTAACCTCGAGACTAGGATGCGCAAACGCAATTATAGCCATCTCCCTTTCCCCTCCATGAATTTTGTACCAGCCTCCCCTTTATGGCATGACTCGGAAATTACTCTCGTATTTTCATAACATTGGACAGACAGTCAAACAAAAAATACAAAAGAGCACTTACGCATGCGTCGTTTCTGCTTCTGTTAAAACATGGCTATTCGAGACGAGACGAAAACACTTTAACAAACATATTGTGAAGTTTTAACATATTGGAATAATTTTATATGAACAATTACCATTGGACTTTCAGGCAGATTTTGCATCGGAAGTAGTTTATTGGAATCGGAATACGAGTATTTATTCTCATTGTAAAATGTTTTCTCTAAGTATACAATCTCGACAAATAATTTCGACGGCTATGATCCGAATCAGTAGTTATTTTTGGGTTATTTCGTATTTTCTAAAACAAGGTAAAAATTCCTTTCTTCCACAAAGATTCCAGTTCCCCTTCCGTAGTAGACATAGCCTTTACACACACACACACACACACACACACACACGCGCGCGCGCGCACACACGCACACACATACACATTCGAACTCTACAGGTATACCCCAAAAGCAATTTCAATCAAATATCCATAACATTCCGAACGAAGAGATATAGTTTTTGCAACTTTTGAAGAGTTGTTGCATGTACACCAGCTGCGCTTGACCAGAAATATCAGTACACTCCATTCATCACACACGTACGCACGTCCCAGATCCGACACGAGCAAAAAGCTAGTCGTTCCCACTGACCAGAACAACTCTCCGCAACATCCATTAGGCCTTTTGTTCCCGCGAAGGCAGAAAATGGATTGGGCGCGTGTGAAACGCCAGCACCACACACGCGGCAGGGGCTCGAGGTTCAAGAGAGGGAAAATAGTGAAACTAATTGACGCTCTCGCTGAAGCGTCGCTCCGACAGTTCAAAGCGAAGCAGCCCTTCGACGGCCTCGGGGATGTGGAGGCTGTTTGGAGAGGCCCTCGCTGCCAACGATCGCACTCGGCGTAGCTGAACGCCGCTCTGTTAATCAGCATGATTTTGCTGCACGTGATGTTCTCTGCTCTTGGGAGGGGGCGATGGAGGGCAGGGGGAGGG